>JACFYI010003825.1:1679414-1695196 GCA_014898755.1 Handroanthus guayacan | reverse complement strand
ATATATATATATATATCACCGTGAATTAATCGGATTCACGCTGCAATTTGAGAATTATTAACAATCACTTGTAAATCACCCAAGTCAAGAGATCCAAGAAAGAGGCACCTCCCACATGGCCCAATTGCTCATCATCAATTACTATAGGTTTACGAAACCGAGCAATCCAGTTTGTACTAATATAAATATATAACTCGGTAGGTTACCTCTTTTTTTTTTTTTTTTTCCCCTCTTTTTTAAATGGCAGAGGATCGTCCCCAAATTGATTTGGGCACCCCCTGCGATCCTGAACCCACCCCCAACCGAGAGCTAGAATGCAGTACAAATTACTTTCAGCCGAGGAACGTTGCCCCTATTAGGATTACAGGCTAGCGCCACTAGGCTCGGCGAAAAATTAAAAAGAAGATGACTGGGGCATTCCGCTCGATAGGTTATCATTTGTTGATATGCAATTTATATTTATTCACACTTATCCTATTTCTTTTCTAGTTTTTTTTATCTCTTTCATATCCAGAGTTTTCGTTGCACCAATCCCAAAGACTGTTAACACTTTTTTATGGCTTCAAGCCAGATTAATTCATTGCATATTAATTCACAAATCCTTTATCCGACCTAATCACTCTAATTAGAGAAATATTTCCAACATCATACCAATAATTTAGTTTGTTTGCATTCTATATAAATAATTTTGAGCTGATTTTCTCAGATCGTAATCTACATCAATACATTAACTAATTCTAGATTTTTTGTCCTGTTAGATAACCTACAAACTATAATATTGTAATTTTTAATGTTTTGCCACCTCATTTTTCTTGCATGCATGCTTAACCTCAAATCTTTTAATGTTGTTCATTTTTCGGCCATAAGTGGTTCCTTAATCTCTGACAGTTGTGGCATGATTAAGGTGTAACAAGGTGCATCAAACTTCAAATTATTCATTAATCATCATATGCTTTTTTATTTTTTTATATTTTTTGTCACGTGGCTATTAATTAATTAATTAACTAGCTTATAATGACAGCTTTCAAGAACATGAATCAGAGAAAATTCCATGAGTCCTCCTCAAAGTATGGCATAATGTCCTCAACATTTTAGGATTAATGTTTGTGATAAGCCTATGAGATCAGGGGTAGAAAATTTTATATTATATATCTAAGTAAAAATTGGGTATTAAAAGTGCAACTTCAATGCTTAATTAGTGCAAGGGGTAGACTTGCTTCAGAGTGATCAGGGGTTCAAATTTGATACAATATGCTATCTTAGTAACAATATCCAAATGTCATCATTGAAGGCGAACTAGAGCATTTATAGCTAACGTGATGTATTAGTCGTATAAGAACATGTGGCAGAATTTGGTGCTTAATCTACGGATATACTTTTTGGTCATACTTTCGGATTGAATTCAAGTCAAGTTGCGAATCGAATAAAAAGACATAGATCTCGATGACAAGGAGGTAACTTAAGCTATTTTTAAGTGTGTTTGACATAGATTTGGAACTTTTTTCAGACTTTATCTACATCAGTTTGGCATTTACATTGCCTATGAATCTTTGATGTTATATATAAATATATATAATTTTTTTTTTTTTTTTACTCATACTCTAAAAGATGAAAACTTTTCCTTTAGTTTATGCACTTTTATTTATTTATTCTTTTCCTTATTTTTCATATAGCATTTTACTATTCTTCAACATTTTACAATTGAATATCGGCAGCAATGACAGATTTTTATTTGTTAAGCAACTTTCGACGATTCGTAATATATATGGTGCTTTCAAAATCGCAAAAATTGAAAGGATTGAACCATTTTCTGCTTAAATAAAAAAATTAAAAACAAGTAAAACTAAAAGTAATTAGGAAAATTGTTCTTTTCAAACGAAGGATAAGATTGTCTATATATATATATATATATGACGATGATGATGATTAGGGGTTAATTAATACGACATTCCAGAAGCCTGCATTAATAATAGTTCGGATTCAAAAATGCAGAATAAGACATCACAACGTAAGTTCACTGAAGAGAAACTTAATTAATTTATCAAAACAGATGATCACATGATTTGGTGCGCTAATTATGATTAAACAATTATTAACTTCCATTTGCAGAAACGTGTTTTCGCCTGTTCACCACCTTGCAATTCTTTCATTAATTTACTTGATCGCCAGCAGATAGTGTTATAATAATTATTACATAATATAATGCATTGTCAATGCAGAGAAATTATGTCTACTACCATATGATATGCATAATTGGTAAATAGCCTCTTGTAAAAAAAAATAAAAAAAAATTTAAAAAAATTAAAAAAAAAAAATCTAGTTGATTGCACCCATATATTTTTAGAAAAATTGCAATCAACCACTAACCCTCGCATAAAATAAAGTCAGTGCTACTGTGAATGAATCCATTTTTAAGTTCATCTCACTTTGTTTGAATCATCCTATATATGCCAATCAAACATATGACAGGGGTATAATGCGCAATTTACCCTTTTAATTGCATATTGGATAGCTGAATAATATATGTCTTAACGAATTATGTTTGGGTTCATATCTCATTCTCTTATTCTATACAATATATAATTATATTAAGTAAAATACATTAAGAAAGTATGTATTTGCATTATTTTTACTATTAACATTTCAATTTTTAACTGTTAAGAAATGCTTTCAGATATATAGTATTTGGTAAAGTAATTTTCTCTTTTGTCCATAAAAATTTAAGCTTAAATCTATTAGAATCAAAATAGTTCATGGGGTACGTGTTTGAATATTCGATCTTTTGACGAGTTAGATAAATATACTATGTACTATCCTAATCGCATAAATGTGTGGATATTATCATTTGCGATAATATAATAATTTAAAATATCAACATATAAAAAAAATCACTTATTTTACAAATAATATTCTATCTTAATTTTTACTATTAATGTTATGTTATTAATTAACTTTTCAACTTATGTAAACCAAAACACTTCTTTCCGACAAAAATGCGACATCGCCAGACATTGTCCAACTATTTTTCTTAATATAGACTTGACTATAACATAATCCAAAACACATGGCAATTTTAACATCGTTTACACCAACCAGCTAATAAAAATTATTGTCACACAATAATGATAATTAATCTCATATCATAAACTATTATTTTGCGAATTACACGCGCAAAGAAATAGTCAAACTATATTTTTATTATTTATATTCGACGATTTCCCTCCAATATCAAACTCGATAGCAATATTTTAAAAACTTCATTATTATAAATTAATGTGCACATTATTACAGCCGCATCGATCGTCTCAATCCACAATAATATAGTTGACATTATTATTTGGTCACCACCCTATTACATATACAATTCCAAGTTGACACACACATTATTTATAAGAAATAATTCACAGAAAACCCTCTAAATTAATTAAGAAAAAAAAAATCCGCCAATGAAGCCTTATCTCAATGGCAACACTTGGAATTCTATGCCAATCCGTGTTTATCATATTTTATTGCTTGAGTGTTTACTCAACGTATGTATGTCATCCGCAATCCCGTGTTTTTACAAAGAAAAATTTATTACACTTAGTATGTATATATAATAAAAAATAGAAAATGAAATATCGTTTCAAAATATAGGACCCCAGTCACAATGGCAAGATTGAGGCTCCAATAACCAAGAAGTTAGTAGTTCGTTTTGTTTTTCTATTGAGTAATAAGTTGCTATTCTACTAAAGAGTAAATACTTGTTTGTTAATTATTGTATTTGATATTGATTCGAATGTAATTGATGCCCTTATATAATAATATAATGAAATTGTTCTATAAATAATGTAATTATGTTTTAAAAAATTTTAAAAAGAAAAATTCATCATTTCATTTATTTCTCTCTATATATACATGCACTCTTTCCTCCCCAATAATCCCAAACAAGCCCGAATTAAGGCATAATTTTCACTTATCCAAGAAACAAAAATGTCTTCTTCTTCAGAATCAATAAACCTCCCATTGAAAGAAATCCCAGGCGGCTATGGCTTACCCTTCTTCGGTCCGATTAAGGATCGGATCGACTTCCACTACATTCAAGGCCGAGACGAATTCTTCCGGGCCCGAATGAAGAAATACAACTCCACTGTTTACAGAGTTAACAGTCCGCCCGGCCCGTTCAACGCCAAAGACTCCAAAGTCATCGTTCTCCTCGACGCCGTCAGTTTCCCCATCCTTTTCGACACTTCCAAGGTCGAAAAGAAAAACGTGTTTATCGGAACCTTTATGCCGTCGACTAATTTCATCGGCGGATATCGCGTTTGTGCTTATCTGGATCCTTCTGAGCCCAAACACGCCATTCTTAAAAGCTTCATTTTGTCGCTTGTGGGAAAATTTCACAAACAAGTTATACCCAGTTTTCGCGCCGCCGCGACTAAGCTGTTTGATGAACTTGAAGCAGAGTTGTCAGAAACTGGGGAAGCAAATTACAACCCCATTAATGATAAAATGTCGTTTGATTTCTTGTTCCGTTTGTTCGCCGGAAAAAGTTCGTACGATACCGCCGTCGGTGCCGGCGGGTATGCAAATCTTGACAGGTGGCTGTTTTTTCAGCTCGCTCCGCTTATTACGTTAGGATTAAAATTCTTACCAAATTGTTTAGAAGATTTGTTGCTCCACACATTTCCATTACCGTCTTTTGTAGTAAAATCAGGGTACGAGAAAGTCCTCGACTCCTTCAGCGAGGCTGCCGGAGATTTACTCGATGAGGCTGAGCAGCAAGGTCTCAGCCGCGATGAAGCTTCTCATAATTTAATGTTTCTCGCAGGGTTCAATTCCTACGGCGGCACAAAAGTACTCTTCCCCGCCTTGCTAAAATACATCGGCACAGGCGGAGAGGATCTTCACCGCCGCCTCGCTGCTGAAATCCGAGCCGCCGTGAAAGAAGAAAACGGCGTCGTCACACTGGCGGCGCTGGAGAAAATGACTTTAACCAAATCCGTCGTGTGGGAGACCCTCAGAATCGAACCGCCGGTCCCATTTCAATACGCGAAGGCTAAGGAAGACATAATCATCTCCAGCCACGACGCCTCATTTCTGATCAAGAAAGGGGAAACCATTTTCGGGTGCCAACCATTTGCGACCAAGGATCCCAAAATTTTCACCGACCCAGAAAAGTTCTTGCCGGACAGATTCGTCGGCGATGGGGAGAAGTTGCTAAAGTATGTTTATTGGTCGAACGGAAGAGAGAGTGATGATCCGACGGCGAATAATAAGCAGTGTCCGGGGAAGGATATGGTGGTGCTGTTAGGGAGGATGATGATGGTGGAGTTTTTCCTGCGGTATGATACTTTTAGTGTCGAAGTGGGAACGCTTCTGTTGGGTTCTTCTGTTACGTTTAAGTCAGTGACTAAGGCTTCGATTTCTTGATTGTTTTTATGTTTTTGGTGAAATAAATATGTTGTTGTTGTTGTTGTTTGTAATGATGTAAAAATGGTTTTTGAAGATTTGGATGAAATTTGTGATTAGAGCATGTTATTGTTTTGATTAAATTTTTCTTAAAAGAATAGAATTGTTTTTGATTCAACTAATTTCAATTATCCATAAGACACGAATTCTTGCATGAATTCTTGAACCATCCTCTAAATATGAGCTTAATTATAAAAACATCTTATTAATTCTGAAAATTGTGACATGGCATTCTTATTGTTAGATTAATATTGATTATTGAATTTACTTGTAACATTTATTTATAATATAGGTAACGGGGGATCTAATTGCAGTGTTGCATAACTAATGACAAATTGTTATAATTTCTTAAATTACATATGATATTTCTATAGTTAGGATAAGTTTCGTAAGTGTTAAGGTAATCATCCCTTAATACTAAACTTCGAGGGTGTTGAAGTGAGCTTATGAGCTCTTCTAAACATTTTATTAGATGTTTAAAAGTTTATAGATGCCATGGAGTGATTAATAAAGTTTTTTGTTAGCTCTTGGAATAAAATGTTAGGATCTTATAAGTTCTTTTATTTTTGAGATTTTAACGTGCGCATTTTATTTTAATCATATTAATTACAAAATTAATGTTACTAACATCTTATAAGCTCTAAGATCTTGTGTTATCCGAACACTCGAACAACTTATTTTTAAAATAAGATCTAACATTTTATCGTTACCAAAAATAGTTTATAAGAAATAGTACCTTATAAGATGTTTCAAGTATTATTCGAAATATCTTACAAGGCCCTATATATATATATCTTAATTATATGATGTTTTTGAAGCTTATTAGATGTTGGATTTTATTTTTAATTGGATAAAACAAGAATTTGAGCTTATGAAATATTAGTAATAGCAATTTAATAAGTCATATGGTTAAAATTAAAGGTAAATGTTAATGTCTTAAAATAAGACTCAAGAGGATGCTTCGGTAGGTTTATAATCTCTTCAAAACTTCTTTTAAGATGTTTAAAAGCTTGTATGACGTGATGAAGTTTTTGGGATCTTATTATCTTCTATTTCATAATGGTATTTCATTTTCTATTTTTTGTATTAAATACATTTATATTAAATAAATACCAAGCTTATTAAATTTTTTCTTATAAAAGTACCGGGTTATAGATGTTTTGCACTTGACTAACATACGTATAAAATGAGAGGTGAAACAAAATCGCAATGGCACATAAGTATTGGGATATAATATGTAGAAGATAACCAAGACTTAATTAAAATAATGTTGTTTCAAAGCACGAAAATTATAGAGATATTCGTTCCTCCACATAATTGCTATATAAATAGTGATAACAATCCCCAGGATACGATGAAACCTAAATGAATTTCTTGTAGTATTACCAAGAAATTTCCCAACTCTATTTGAACTTGAAGGACAAATAATCTTGTAAAATTAAGAACACTCAATTATACAATGTACAAAGTAAAAGTAAGTTAATTATTGATAATGAGAATCATTTGAAAACTATGAAATGATGTGTACGGAGAATCTCATCTCATACATGACAGATTGCAACTTTACGAGTTGAATCTTTCTACGTGACATTCTACCAAATTTCAAACATTGCCATTGTAATACCAAGACAACGTGTCCTTTGATAATGGCTGCAAATATAATTGTTAATTTATATAACTAGTAAAAATATTCTTCAACAAGATATTAATATCTTATGGGCTCTTCAATTAAAAGTTCCTAACTTATTTTTAAAAATTTAATATGGGCATTCTATTTTAACCATTTTAAGTATAAAATTATATTACTAACATCTTATAACATCTTATAAGTTAAAAAAATCTTATTTTATCCAAAATTTTAACAACTTAATTTCAAGATAAAATATAAAATTTATAATTTCCAAAAATATTTTAAAAGATATAGGAACTTATAAAATGTTTCAAAGCTTAGCCAAACACCCTCCAAGCTTAGTCAAACACTCTTTAAGTTAAAAACGCCTTATGTTGTTTAAAAGAATTTATAATATTCTAATCTCTTTATTTTAAGAATTAAGAAAAAATTTAAAAAAAAAAAAAGATCTTATAAAATGTTTTTAACATCCAAACACGATCTTGGCCAAACACGTGTCTTCCTTCATTATTGGTCTAATTACATTGAGTGTCTCACACACGCGCGCGCACGCTTTGTTTGTTAGAATTTTGAAAGACAAAGGAGTTATCAACAAGTACAACGCATAAGCTGACAGGAGAATACCTTAGAACGGGTTTTAGGAGCTGCCACATTGAAGACACCTAGAAACATGAGAAATTTATTTTTCAAAAACATAGTCAAGATAATTATTAGTGGATTAAAATATACAAGGACTTAAAAATCGGATGGAATTTTCTATTTTAAATGGTGTTTTATTTTCTATTTTATATTTTTAAATACATGCTATGTGTATTGCATTTATTACTAAATATTTTTATAAAAAAACATTTAATATAGGTGGCATGTATTTAAAGGCATGGAATAGAAAATAAAACACCATTTGAAATAGGGACTTCAGTCTGCTTAAAAATGGTGAACGAATCAATCAGGGGTTAGTTGACTCCATCTAATTTTATATAGATCAACAATTTGGTCACAATCATAACGCGTGTCTAAATTTTCTATAGATATAATTAAAAATATTTATTTATTTTGATGATGGTAATTTTTTCTTAAATATTGAGTATTTTACCTAAATTTATTATACAAATTGATAACACGATCGAAAGATAAATTTAAAGACAATAAAGTTGTAAAGAAAAGAGAAGTTAAAGAAACTATTTTTATCATTATTTTTTACAACTACTTTGCCATTATCTTTTTGAGTATGGTTAGTTTTATTCACTTATATAAAAACACATCAAAATAACTAGCTAAGATGCTTACGTTTTATTAGTATGTTTGACATTGCTTCTACTTTAAAAAGAAGTGATTTTTACGTAAACAAAATTGAGAAGTCAGTTGTAAAAGTCAGTAGTAAAAGTTGATAGTGTTTGCAATTAAAAGCTAAAATTTACTAAGAAATTACTGGCGGCATTTGCAAAAAAAAGTGATTTTTCATATATATGATTTTATTTTAAATTTTAAATTATGAAAATAAAGATGTGGAATTATTTTTATAAAAAATTTTTAACTGAAAAGCAGAAACTAAAATCTAAAAGCACCTTAAGTGGTGCTTTTAGATTTTGGCTGATTTTAGCCTAAAATCACTTTTATAAAAATAGAAGTTGCATTACCACATATTCCCAAAATCACTTTTCAGTAGCTAGAAGTTAAAAGCTGCTCTCAAAAGCAATGCCAAACACCCTCTATATATAGTATAGATAGATCTATTAGCTTGAAATGTACTCTAATGCAACTGATTGAAGTGTGGACAACTTATTATTTTAGAAACATTTCCTTAAATCAATTTAAATTGTATTGCGTTAATAAACTTTCAATCAATAACTTTTTGCCGATGAAATTTCTGGTCAGCGGTAGAATTGAGGTTTTATGATCCTAAATGTTATGACTATTCTCACGGGTTTATAAAGCTATTTTTCCATTGTAATTAGATTGTTGATGATTTTTCTATTGTATTATAGAAAAAATATGTCCATACATTCTAGAGAATTGAACTTATAATCTATTGATTATGGAACTCGATCTTCGTATTAGGATAATGGGCTCATTGACAATTCTATACTTGTTTTCACATGTAAATATTACCGGTACAAAATTCAATGTTTATAATGTTATACATAGAAGATGAAGAAGATACGAACAAAAATAAAAAATAAAAATAATAAGAAAATTCTATGATGTTCTCATTAACAACATGTATTCAAGGACAATGAGTTTCATTTATTCTGCAAATATAATATTTTTTTATTTTTCACAGTATAGCTTAGTAAGTGATAAAATGTGATGTTTCTGACTATTACTATTGACAATTAGTACATATGTAAAGTAACAATTATTGATTAAAAAGAAAACTGATCACTTTTTTAACATCACAAGGTTGTTACTATAGGATTGTTACTTTTGTAAACAACGACAATTTAAATAATAAGTCTGTGAAAAATATTTCGCTTTCTCGAAAGAATAAATAATAAAATTTATGCTATCATTTAAGATACTGATGATTGGTAACTTTCCCTTGTCCTGTAGTGGAAGTGGCTTAGAGTCTTTGCTTCCCTTAATCATAGAACAATTAGACGAAGAGTAAAGTAAGTATTAAACTAATTAATCAGCGAACCCCAAGAAAAGTATACTGGGGTGGTTGCTTCAATTATTTCCTCAAGTTGGAATAAGACAAAAATCTTCTGTTTCTTTCTTCTTTTTTTTTTTTTGTTTTTGGAAAAAGAAAAGAAGAAAATTTGAAGGAACTACCTAGGGCTATGAATTTTTTTTTTTTAAGAAGAAACGATGAAATATTATTAATCCGAAGTATCAAGAGACAAAGCATAAGCAATTACATCAAAAGCAACGACTGAACCGTTACGAATAGAGAGCGATTGACTAGCAATGGAATGAGCGACACCATTAGCACTACGACGTACATGTTGAAAAGAAACTAATCCAAATTTTAAGATTTTTAATTCGAAACTAGTCTAAATTTTAAAACTTTTAATTGATTAAAATATGTAATGGATTATATTTGATTATAAATATTCATAAATTAAATAAATTGATTGAGTATAGAATTAAGCAATTCGACCTATATAATGATAATTTGATTGTTCGTCGTCATAGTAAATAGGTGAGAAAAGAAAATCAAATTTCTTTTCTCGTCTTTACCAAAAACAAAAAAAACAAAAAAAAAAAAAACAAAAGAAAAGAAAAAACAAAACCAAGAACAAAAGGAGGAATCCTTTTAGTCTTTGAGTCATGGGTGAACGATGGGAATTGAGCCCGTACTATCTTGATCCACTTGGCTACATCCACCCCAAGATCCAAATCTAAAAATAAAAACATTTTTTAAAAAATAATAATATATATAATATTAATAAAAGCCCTTAAATATAATATTACATATGTGATTTTCCTATCCAATATATATAAATTTATATTCTTTGATGTATTTTATTTCTTAAAATAATGTATATTTATTTTTAATATTATATTATTCACTGTTATTCAGGTCGAATTTTCTTATTGAGTTTTGAATTTTATCAGATCCGTATTTGGTATAAATGTACTCAAAAATCGATAATCAAACTCGTGTCGGAATTCTCCTCATTTCATCCATACCCAACCTATTTCCAGCCCAGTTCACAACCATCCAAGTGGCCAATTATCTCCTGATAAAAAAAATGTAGCCAACTATCTGGGCTGCAATTGTAGCCCAAAAGTGTATTGGATATTGGCCCAATAAAACCAAACGCATTGGATGTGGTGACTACTGACTGGTGACATGGTAACAATTAATTATTATTGGGCCTCGTCTAGCGAGGATCTTCGAAGTCAGGGAAGAGTAGTCTTTAACCGATTTACGGGCCAATTTATAGACCCACGAATAAATGGCACTGGTGCTATCAACGTCAGGAAAATCGAACCTCAAATTCGATTGGCGATTTCCATATTCGAATCCGACATAAGACTTTTTAATATTTGCATCCTCCCATACTAAGGGGATATTTGGGTGGACTTATAAGCTCTTCGAAACATCTTATAAAGTGTAAGTTTATAAGTTCTTTTTAGAAAAGTAAAAAGTTATTAATTTATTTTTAAAATTTTCATATGCACATTTAATTTGAATCATTTTAATTACAAAATTGCTCTTACTAATATCTTATAAGCTAAAAGGCTTTATTTTATCCAAACACTTTAACAATTTATTTATAAAATAAGATCTAATATCCTATAAGCTCCAAAAATATCTTATAAGATATAGAAGCTTACAAGATGTTTTAAATAAACTCAACAAACATCCTTTAAGTTCTATTACGATAAATTTCAAAACCTCCTGAAAAAATTCAATTCAAATAACATTAAAAAATAATTGCAGGGATTATTTTAATAAATAAAATAACGAAAAAATATAAATTAATGCATTATTAATCATCAACGCATATATTACATTATATCTAATATTTTTTATTAATATCTTATCATATTATTATTTTAGTAAAGATATTATTAATTTTCGGATTCAGATCTTTAACGGATTGAGTTCTGTAATTTCATACCCTATCACTTATTTCAAATTATGAATATTTCTAACAAGACATAACTTATCAAATATTGCAGTCGATTAATTATGTTTAAGTTTGAATGGGTTTTGAATTAAAATCCCTAGATGATATTTGGTAGGTCCAATTAAATCAAATTTGGATTATTTTTCTAATACTTAAAGCTTGATCTTCTCTGAGCTACCCCATGTTCACTACTAAAAGAAAAAGTACCTGTATACGTATTGAATACTCTTTATGGTACTGGCGTACTGCTTGATTAGCTGCACCAAAAAAATAAATATTCTATTTAGTCAAAAGTCAAAATTCAAAAGAAGAAAGTCAAATATTATTATATTTTTCCTTCCTCGCGTGGCGTAATGGATTTATTAAATTGAAAATTCGGGCCATCGATGAGATCATGAAGATGACATATGCTAGTATCCACCTTGTGTTAAATTATTATTTAGTTATTATTACTAATTAACGATATATTTAATAAGTGTTCATACGTGTCAAAGGGATTGACCGAATTGATTTAAAGGATAAACATGAGCCTGTTGCACGCGGTGTATCCAGTACAACTTGCATGCTTCATATAATTTGTGGGCTATTGAAATTTACTTAGATCAGACCGTCAAATAACGATTGCGTGTTGATCCTCATAAAAAAACTAACCATTGATATGGTAATAACTATGAGTTATAATTTTTAATTAATACAACTAATTCAAGGTCAAATCACATTGAAGTGGCTTCTAGAAGCTACCCAAAAAACTGGTACATCATGAATTAATGAGAATATTTTCATGAACAACGTGTATTTTGAAGAAACAGGAGAAGGAACGAGATTGGGACCTGATGCATGAACTCGAATTTAATTCCTCATGCATGAAAAACGTGGATATCTTTTGGAAATTAGACATGACGACGAAGATACATCTGTACTATCAAGCCTAACAATTTTGTGATTTTGCCCGAAAATTAATGTTTTAGTTAGTAGATTTATCGAAAATTATGAAACTTAGTAGGTTTGCACTTTGCAGTTTTATTTAATTCTTTATTTATTTTATTGGCACTTCATCTTTTGTAGAAAAGTTTATCCTTACGTGGTCTTGCTTCATTGTACTTGATTGGGTAAGGCATTTTAGATCGTTTATTTTGAGTAGTATTTCAATTTTTTTTTTTATTTCGCTGATTCATATTTGGTGTATTTAAGTTACAATTAAGTGATATAATGAGGATATATTTAATAAATTTGTAGCATATATCAATAAAGTGAAATAAGAGATGAAAGGTTAAATAGAATAGAAAATGTGATATCTGGATAAGGTGAGTTATACAACCTAGTCATCAAGTATTTATTTTATTATATATATGGAATCGATCCCATAATATGTACTATACGAGCATACATTGCACACTCGATGCATATATATAATACAAAACTAATATATATTCACACATACTAAATGCTTGATTTGTATTTATTTAATAAATAGAATATAGTTAATATATTTAATATAAATATGCATATCTTAATATTTAAAATAAATAGTTTTTTTGAGGTAATATATAATATAAATAGATAAATTGGTGAGTTATGAATTTTTATTGGGTTGTAGGTGATTACTAACTAAGTTTGAGTTAATATTAAGGGGTAATTTAGGCATAAACCATGAAAACCTACCATTAGAATAGTTGCCTAAGAAGCTCAAACTTTCTATATAGTACAGATATAAGAAGTACCAGACCCTTAGCAATGTACTATCATGCGGTGTTCCTAAAATACCCCTTAATATTAACTCTAAAAACCATTAACCTACTAATTGTCTATTTATATTAGATTATGTATAATATATTATATATTAACACATTTTTAATTTTATTAAGTAAACACATGGATATTGATTATGTGTTATACATTAATATATATGATTTTGCTAAATATATTTTCACGCATCAGGTGTGCATTGTACACTACCTTATATATCAAGATTCAATAAAATATATTAAATATGAACTGAGTTATTCAACCATCGGAATATTAAAAAATATACTTAGATACCCTTCAACTAATCAAATAAAGTACACATAGTATTATTTACATGGTTGTTATACCTAATATTGAATAGTATGCGTATTTATCCAAACAAAGTAAACGAGCCTTACGTAAATATTATGAATATGCTCATTTATTTTCAATGGTAGTTGCATGTACCGATCCCTATCTATTTAAATTTGATTTATTGTTTGCATGAGTGCAATAGCGGTCCACAAATGTAATAGACTTTATATTTCTGTTGTAGTAGGAAATTTTCAACTTACTTAATATTTTGATACATGATTCTTTATGTGATAAGGGTATGACTATGCCAAGTACAAGTGTCATAAATCATCAACAAAGCCAGAGACAAAGCCAGGAATTTCGATTACAAGTGAAATTGAATTTTCAAGAATTTAAATATTTTTTATTTATTTTATCGTATATATAAAAATATGAATTTCAAAATTTTGAGGAAGGCAACCTTTGTAATTTTAGGAGCAGAAAAATTATAATTTTATTTAAACTTATATATAAAAACAAGAATTTCATCTACATTGTATTAAGTCAAAAGTCAAAAGTTAAGTATTCTCATATTCTTCATTTCTGGTGTGGCGTAATGGGTTTATTAAATTAAAAATTTGGGCCATCAATGAGATCATGAAGTTGACATCTACTAGTATCCACCTCGTTTTAATTTATTACTTCGTCATTGTCACTAATTAACGATGTTTTAAAAATTGTTCACACGTGTCAAAGGAATTGACCGAATTGATTTACAGGATAAAACTCTGCACAGGTTATTTTGATTCAAATCTTTCTTGAGATATGAACTTATTGCATGGAGAGTGCTCAGTGCGACTTGCCTAATTCATATAATTTGCAGGCCATTGCATGGACTCGATATTTACTTAGATCACATCGTAGAGTGACAGCTTACTCCTCATGAAAAACTAACCCTCGATATGTGTAATAACTATGAGCTATAATTTTCAATTAATACAACTAGCAAACT
This sequence comes from Handroanthus guayacan, assembly GCA_014898755.1. Classification (NCBI taxonomy): domain Eukaryota; kingdom Viridiplantae; phylum Streptophyta; class Magnoliopsida; order Lamiales; family Bignoniaceae; genus Handroanthus; species Handroanthus guayacan. Next base: position 1,680,504 of record JACFYI010003825.1, on the reverse strand, counting down.
TGTACGTTTAGGACTTTGAAAATATGAGAGTTATGTAGGTTTGTAGTTTTATTTATTTATTCTTTTGGAACTTCATCTTTTGTAGAAAAGGTTTACCTTACGAGGCGTTACTTCATTGGATTGGATAGGATAAGGCTTTTTAAATCATTTATTTCGAATAGTGTTTTATTTCTTATTTCATCTTAGGGATTCATATATCTACGTTTAAGCCACAATCAAGTAATGTAATAAGGATATATATATATATATAATGCATTGTAGCATATATCAATGAAATAAAATAATAGAATAGAAAATTCAATGTCTGAATAAGATGGGTTATAAAACCTAGTCATAAACTGTTTATTTTATTATATATATGAATCCCGTTTGTACTATAGTACTATACTAGCGTGCATTGTACATTCGATTCATATGCATAATATAAAACCAATATATACTCAAACATAATAATATATACTTAATTTGTGTTTATATAATAAGTATAATATGATTATAATATATAGCATAAATATACATATCTTATAACATCTCATAAGCTAAAATGTTTTATTTCATCCAAACACTTTAACAACTCATTTCTAAAATAAAATCTAATATCTTATAAGCTTGAAAAATATCTTATACAATATAAGAGTTTATCAGATGTTTTAAATGAGCTTAGCAAAAGCCCTCTAAGTTCTAATCCCATAAATTTCAAAACCTCATGAGTTATAAAGAGTACTTTGCTTTAAAATCCTTTTAAAATTTGGCTGAATTTCTTTATATTAAACGCTTATAAATGCCTCAAAAAGTGTATATGCTGACCACTATATTATGTCTCGGTCAAGAAATTTAACGAGAAAAATGATAAAGAAAAAGTAACCCTCTGTTCAGTTTATTAACATGATAAAGAAAAATGATAAAGAAAAGTGTTTCGACTTTGATGGGAAAAAGAAAATATTATTAAAAATAAAAAAAAAATAATGAAATTTTAACTTTGATTTGCTATTTAAAGAAAACATCAAGAAAAAAAAAATAGCGGGAAGGAAAGTTACGGCTTTTCTATGGTCCAATCCACATAGTTTTTGTCTAGTGTCAGATATGCTTT
>JACFYI010003825.1:1657853-1667862 GCA_014898755.1 Handroanthus guayacan | reverse complement strand
GGGACGGGGCATGTGAAAATTATTTTACAGAGTAATATGAGTGTTTGTTCATGTTTTATATAAAGTAAAATTTCACTATTAGTGTCAAATTAATTAATTTTTGTCTGATTAGTGGAGAATAGTTCTAATTTAAAATTAATTAATTTTTGTCTAATTAGTGGAGAATAGTTCTAATTTAAAATTAATTATAATGTGCAACAACATGAACAGTAATAGTAGTAGTAGTAGCAGCAGCAGTTGTTGTTGTTACATGAGTCATGAGATAACTAAAGGGAAATGTGATTGTAGTTTTTTAAGAAATACTAACTAAAGAAAAGGGCCATTTAAACCGAAAAAATCTTTGTTCAAGTGACAATGTTGTTGCCTCATGAACTAAAAGTCATGAATTTGATTTCCATTAATATATAAGCTTCTTTATTTATTTATTTATTTATTTATTTTATACTGAATGATAGGTTGTTGATGTTTTAGAAAAAAATAAATATATAAATAAAAGGGGATTTTATCATTTAGAAAAATATTTCAAATAAGCTTGTCCGAGCACCCTCTTAATTTTTCGAAACTATTGGACCATGAACCCGATAACATGGCCCAAATCTTAACTGCCAAATTTTTTGGGTCGACCAATTAGCCCCAATTTCAGATACACAAAAAAAAAAAAAGGAAAAGAAAATGAAAAAAGGCCCATTAGTGTGCAAGCCCAATAAGCCATCTTCCTCATCTCTTATCCATTTGAGTTTTTATTGTGGGAGTGACAACGATGCAAAATTAAAAACAAATATCCCTCATTTTCACGATGATCAACGTGGAAAAGAGTGAAATGATTGGGAGGATCGAATCAAACATCCCATTACTTGTTTTGGATTAGGTTTACTAATTATATCAAAATCTCAGCACGTGTCGTCGTGTTCGAAAAGTTTATTCCTAGTTCAATATATTATTCATTTTCAATTAATTTTATTAATTAAATTAAAATCGTGCGATGTTCGTAATTTAGTCATTTACTTTTAAATTCATTTTATTGAATACGATGAAACTTCAAATTTTATCGTGCTATTCATTTAGTAATTAGCAATAGGAATAGCAACAAGGTAGGGTGAGCTTGCTCCAAGTCCTACACTGTGCTGCTCCACTTAATCTCGTCGACCTGTCAACCCACCAAAAGTTGAAAAAGTAAAAAATAACAATTTATATAAAGTTAGAAAAAAAGAAGTTGTTAAACAAATGTTATACAAATGTTAGCAAGATAGTTTATTAGTTATTAATACAGTTTATTAAATAATATAAAATATAATCTATATGATGTATTAATATATCATATAACATGTTATACATATTATGTAGAATATATATACACATAATTAAATGGGGGCAGGATACGAGGTCGAGGTGGATAGACCTCCTGCCTTGCCATGAACCTGTCGAGGCTTGAAAAATAAGCCCAAACCCCTTATTATTGGTAATGATGTGATTTGGGGTCCAGGTTTTAATTTATCTCATTGTCATTTTTGATAATCCGACAAATCAACCCAAATTAATCTAATAACATATGTTTGGTGTTGACATTCTTAATTTTTTTTCCCCTTTTAGGAGCTTCGTCTAAAAGAACACAATGCTTCTCAATTGTGTTGGTTGTAATTTGTAAATACTTGAACTCACTAAGGTTTGAGATATTTGACTTAAATTCGAATTAAAAAAAAAAAAGAAAGAAAGAAAATCTTCATATGCAGTTTATCAGTAAAAATTACATTCTAGTTCAAATTGCAAAATAATCACTAAATTATTAAATGAAAAAGGAATTATAATAATTTAAGAAATTATAATAACACTAATTACTGCCAATTTATCTAACGAAAGACTTTACGAAATTTGTATAATATTAGAAATAGAACCATTAAACAAGCAATTAAATTGTCATATTTCAATTAATATGTTAGATATAAAAAATTTAATTATATTGTTAATTTATTTTAAATATACTAATAACAAGAAATATTATTATAATTTTTCAAATTATACAAAATATTATCATGAAGTGCTCCTTTGAGATAATTATCTTGCACAGCTTGTCTGAACTCCCACGCAAGGGAAGATTCTAGTATTATTACACTAACAATAAATCAATAATAATAAATTCCGGCCGGACAAACGGAAGGACAACTGGCAACAGTTAATCGTTAATAATTATGAACCGACCCGAATTATTTTATAATTATTAACTCCACGTGGCAGCCCCGCTTCAACCCCATTTGCCACGAACTTACACTTCAATTCACACACCTTCCTCTGTCACTTCCGAACTTCATCTTTTATCCTTTCTTGAGAATAAAATAAAATAAAATAGATCTCCCTTTTCGATACTGAAAAATAAATCTCTCTCAAAATTCATTCTTTTCGAATCAAAATAGAGAAATCCCATCTTTTTTAAAAGAATTTCTTGCGAAAAAAGATGGCTAAAATGATGGGTGGAAAAAGAAATTATTTGGCGATGAAAACAGATTATTCAGAAGCTAATGAAGTGATAAGTTCAGATTTGAAGGAAGTTGGGCATGCAATGAAAAAGCTGGCGAATCATGCAATTAAGTTAGGTGCAGGGCTTGGATTTGGGACTTCATTTCTTAAATGGGTTGCTTCTTTTGCAGCAATGTAAGTGTTTTCTGGATTTTCACTTTACATTTTTACCCTTGTTTTTTACCGTAGTGTTTTTGTGATTCATGATTGGGTATATGGGTTTTTTTGTTTGGATCAATTATGAGGACGTTGGATTAGATTAAGGGATTTGAGTTATTAATCTTGTGTATAATTGTGTAAAGGTAGATACAGTTATGGATGATATGAAATTTGTTGATCAAGTTGCCATCTTCTTATATATGAATGGGGAGTCCCCTTTATCTGAAAATAATGAGCCATCAATTATTGGATTGATGAGTAAATCATTATGTTTGCCAAGTTTATTGAAACATACTATAATCTTATAATATGTTATTTTAAAAGTAAGTTGTTAAAGTGTTTGAATAAAAGGGTCATGGAGCTTATAAGATGTTAATAATGATATTTTCGTAATTATTATGCTTAAAATCAAAGCAGCCTGTTTTGGGAGTTTATAAGCTCTTTGATTATGAAACATTTTATAACAGCTTGTAAGCTCTTCAACATATTATGAAAAGCTTTGAAGATCAGCTTATGAGCTCACCCAAACACCCTATACGTCATTTAGTATCGCGGTGTGCTGTCTTTCCCTATGAAAACAGGGGGAAAAAACCCGATGATAAGGGAATTTTCTGTTTGATCCTACGATTTTTGTTGCTTATTTGTATTATGTATAATCTCCTGCCTCATATACGTTCCCCTTGTAACGTGAACATATATTGTTATTACATTCCTCAAAGGGCTTATATGATGAACAAATACATTTTTTTCCATCTGCAGTTACTTGCTGATCTTGGATCGGACAAATTGGAAAACCAACATTCTGACATCCCTCTTGATCCCATACATTTTCCTTAGTCTTCCTTCATGGTTATTCAGTCTGTTCAGGTAATTTATCCTTGTCTTAATTAAGCACCTTTCATTCTTTTGTCTAATCATATGTTACTAACTTGTTTTTTCTAGTTTCTTTAACAATGTTCTCGTCTGATCATTTTCACATTGATAAAAATACAGGGGCGAATTCGGAAAGTGGGTTGCTTTAATCGCTGTCGTGTTACGTCTCTTCTTCCCCCGACATTTTCCAGGTACGATGTTGTTTTCACTTATTGGAGTTTTAAGCAATGATAGTATATGAGATTTGATTTTCCAGGAATTCAGAAACCCACAACAAATTTTGACACAAATAATAGTCCGTAAATAGAAAGTAAAGACACACAAATTTATGCTGTTTTTCAAAATATGCCTATGTACACAAGAGCTTTAAATCTTTCATTATAAAAGAAATTTACTTGTACAAGATCATCCTTAAATCTAATACCCCACCTCAAAAGTCAGTGTGGTAAATTTTCAAAGGGTCTAATCATAATGTTACATAGGCTCGATGAAATATTCAATTAGTTGATCTAAGGGCAAAGGGCATTATTGTAATTTCACAGACCACAACGGATGTTTCTTTACTTATGTCAAGCTTCAAGAGATGTTGATGTAATAATCCCTGAGTCAAATCCCAGCATTACTCGGCATAGGAACATCAATTCCACCTCTCTTACCCATTTAGGATGTCCTATGTTTCGTTCTCACGTATAACTTTGTAATATGTTTGACTCGACCATGAATATAACATTGATAATTCTCGATCCAGATTGGTTAGAATTGCCTGGAGCATTGATCCTCCTCATCGTGGTGGCTCCTAGCTTCTTCGCCGTCACCGTAAGGGACAGTTTGGTTGGAGTCTTTATTTGCCTAGCCATCGGATGTTACTTGCTGCAGGAACACATCCGAGCTTCTGGTGGGTTCCGGAACTCCTTTACAAAGAGCAAGGGCATTTCGAACTCAATCGGGATACTCCTTCTCTTCTTATACCCTGTTTGGGCACTCGTAATTCACTTCCTTTAGAACATTAATGGAGATTAAGCAGATGTTATCAGTTTTCAGTTCAGAATTTGTGTGATGTATCTGTGAAAGTGTGTGAGACACTGTTTGAGGGTCTAATTTATTTTGTGTGAAAAACATTTTGTGTGGGATTATGTGGTAAACTGTCTGTACAAAGGAATTGATTTATGAACATATGTCAAAGTTTTTGTGTATTGGTTTTTGAAAGTTGTTTTATTATATGCTATTTTTTGCCTTTGTAAAATAGAAAGCTAAAGAGAGCAATTCCAAGAGGGTGTTTAGCTAAATTTCTTTAAAGGGTAAATTGTACTTTACCCTTGTGAAGAATGAAATGGGCATAAAACTTGCTGTCTTCTTATGGAGGGGTTTAATATGTATGTTTTTAAGAACATACCTTAGTGCAGTGCCTATTGATCTTTTATTAGGGGTGTGTCCGCCTATTTTATTTTTCTCCGGGGTAAAAAATGCAATTTTCCCCTTATTTAAAATGTGAACTTACAATTGATAAAATATTTTTGGACTTATTTAAATTTTTACATCTTAAGAGATGTTTCTAGAATTTATTTTAGAATAAGTTGTTGAATTGCCTAAATAAAATAAGATCATAGAGCTTATAAAATGTCTTAATGTTAATTTTGTAATTAAAATGATTAAATTGAAAATATGTTAAAATCTTAACATCCATTAGAAACTTATCCTAACTTTTCACATTTGGAGTCTATAAGCACTTAAAAAAAAAAAAATAAATAAATAAAATAAAAATTATCAAAGCATAAGCTATTCTTTAAAAACTTACTTATGTCATTTTATAAATTCCCAAGCATCTCAGAAATGTTTATAAGAGCTTATAAACTAACCCAAACACGAAACACCCTTCTAAGTAAGTATCATAGGTGACAGATTTATTTAGCCCCAAAGTATGAACTTACAGCTGATAAATTCAACTAGTTTATCTATACATGAACACAGACAAGAACAAGCATATGAAAACACATGGAAAAATGCATCATTTCTTTGCATTAGTTTTTGGACCATCTGAATAAACCTTGCAGCTTCCCAGGTTAAAGCTGTTTTTATGCTCTTGTTCCTTTCGCTTCACTATACAACTGATCAATACAATCCTGCATATGTTGTAATACAATAAATTGTCACATTTACAATGTAAATCAAGAAAGCCAATGACCAAGACAAAATACTAAAGACATACCTTGTAATATTTGAGCAACTGCGGCCTCTTAAGTTTAAACGTAGGAGTAACAAGATCTCGATCAATATCAAAAGGAACGGGCTCCAGATGAACGCCTCTTAGCATTTCAAACCCGCGAAGCTGCAAAAAGATTTTGGCACGTTTAAGTGAAAAGTTGAGTATAGAATGCTAAGAGAGAAACGGGACTTAATGTAACGTACGTTATGTGTTTTGGCAGTGGAGTTGAGCTCGTCAAGTATGTATTTTCTAGCCTTGGAGTTACTGCACAATGAGCGGAAGTCACCTTTCTCTTGATTGTTTGCTGCCCAGTCTTCGAGTGCTTTCTTTTCTGGTACTGCCACAGCCACCAGAAACGACTCGAAGCTGTTCCCATAGACCCAAATCTGCAACAAGTTTAACAATGGCTGCCGTTATAAATTTCTTCTACTTTGGAATGAAGTGATTTTTATTTAAAGAAATTAAGACGGTAGTAGATAAAATATGTGAAGTAAAAGCTGTCAGCATTTGCAAAAATAAATGATTTTAAGTATTTTAAATTAGGGAAAATTACCTTAAAACCCCTTAAGGTTTGACACAATTATCAAAATATATCCTGCAATCTGGATAATTATCATTTCACCACTTACCTTTAGTTCAATTGAAAGATAATCACAATTATACCCTTGAAAATTTTGAAACATTACAAATAGATCCCCTACCAAAGGGGTGTAAGTGCTATTGTAATTAGCTTAGGGAATGTAATGGTAATTATTGAAACTTCGGGAAGTGTTTTAATAATTATGCCAAACTTAAGGGATGTTGAGATAATCTACTAATTTACATCTAACCCATTAGATAGAAAAGTTGAAGATGCTTTGAGATCTTACTGAATTTTGTTAAGATTCTAATAGCAATTTCAAGAGCCACGTTAATAAACACTTTTCAATATCTAAAAGCTGCAAAGCTAGTAGTGAAAGCATTGTAAAACACTTAAAATTCCATGAAAAACTAAACTGTACTTAAATATCTTCTTCCAACTTACTGATGTAATAAGAGGGCATCTTGAATAAGTGCTTTCAAGGCTTTCAACGGCAACATATTCTCCTTGTGACAATTTGAATATATTCTTCTTCCTGTCAATAATTTTCATTGCTCCATTTGGTTGCCACTCCCCAATATCACCTATAATGTTCAAATCATTTTTATTACATGACAAAGAACTAAAATATTACCTTAGAATTGTGAAAAGGGATCATATAAACTTTCTTGCCTCTATTACATCATATGAAAGAAACAAGACTTTTTTTTAGCTTCTTTAATATAGAGGGGGAGAGGGATGAGAAATTTTACCGGTATGAAACCAGCCGTCAACGACTACTTCTTTCGTAAGATCCTGACGTTTGTGGTATCCGGAGAATAATGTGTTTCCCCTCAGACAAATTTCACCTCTCGGGACAGTAGAAAGAGCATCGTATCCCATCTCGGGCACTGATTCGAGCCTTGCTTCGATTGTTGTCATAGGGACACCGACTGATCCCATCATCGGGAACACGTTGGCTATGGACGTGAAACATCCACCACAGCTTTCTGTAAGGCCTGTAAGTGCAAATACATGAAAATAGAATAAGACAAAAAAAGAAAAAAAAAACCACTTTTAAAGCACTTTTTAGTAACTAAAAGCGCAAAGCTGACAGTAAAAGCATTGCCAAACGCCCTCTTAGTGATATGCATACCGTAGCCTTGTGATAACACGCAGCAGCATGTGACCCTTAAAAACTCCTCGATGTGCTTAGGTAAAGGGGCAGCTCCAGACAACATAAGACGAACACGTCCACCAAATCCTTGTTTAATCTAAAACCCGACACAATTAGAGGATACGACACACGAAATCAGAAAATGGGACAACTTTAAAAGTCACAAACCTTATCAAAAACCAGCTTGTCCAACAGAGGAGATGCTTCATCTTGCCTGAGTCCTTTCTCCAGATTCCCCAATTTACTGTCAATAATCAACCTGTTATCCATAGAATTGAACTTCGATAAAATAAAGATCTCAGTACATCATTTTAAGTAATGCTCACTAGTTGTATGCAATCTGGAACAGTGACTTCCTAATTGAACCACCAGCTGCAATTTTATCCATTATGCCTGAAAACACAAAATCCCAATACAAAATCATTGTCACAGTCTTGATTCAAAGTGCTCGTTTTAATCATTCCATACCTGTGTATATTCGATCATAAACTCTTGGAACTCCACAAAAGATTGTCGGCTTTAAGACAAGAAGATCCTCGATCAAGAATCTGATATCCTGTTAGTTTAACAGAAGTGCAGCATTATAGTGCATCAAACAGACAAAACATGATGTACAAAACGAATTCAAAACGATGTTGATCTTACCCCTTGCCAAAATCCAATGGAAGAACCGCGATGAATACAATAGGTCTCGACAATTTGATCAAATATGTGAGCCAGTGGAAGGAAAGAAAAGTATACATCATCTCCTGTACCCTGCATAATACATTGCTTCAGAGGGTGTTTGGCTGAACTTATCCAAAACATCTTACGAGTTCTTACAGGATAAGCTGAATTTCTTTTACCGCTTTGTCTGTCTCTCGAAGAAGTTGATCCATAGACAAGACTTCTGCCATGAACGCACCGTTAGTAAGAATGACCCCCTTTGGTTCTCCCGTTGTGCCACTCGTGTACATTATCGTGCACGTATCACTCTTCGTTTTGGGAGGAAGATTAGTATAGTCCGAATCTCCCTAAAAGGACCGAAGAAAGATGATATTAATTACAACATGAAATTCGCACTTTCGAGGATTATATAGTTAACATGTTGTACTAACCTGTAGAGCAAACTCTTCCCAGGAGAAGCAAGCTACCCCTAGTTCCTCAGCTGCCTCCTTTTGTTTGTCGGAAATCTTCCCAAAGCTGACAATAGCTTAAGAAAGAACAGCATGTCTAAATTATTACAACATTTTACAAATTTAATATTATGCAGAATTGGTAATTTCACCTACTTTTTAGATGTGAGACACACTTGGAGAGACATGTTAGCATCTGCAGAAAGACACATTCATTAGACAACATTGTAAAACAAGAAAAAAGGGCTTATTACCAGAAACCCTGTAGAAAAAACCCGTCTATCTTTTAAAATTACAAATATTTCCTTGAAGTTTGAACTTCTCTTACATTTCACCAACCGTTAGTTACTATTATCAAAAATAATTTAAAGACCTATTTTATCTTGCTAAGTGTTGCTAAGCACTATATGTTGAGATGAAAGTAATTCGCCTTAGTCAATATGTCCTAATTTTGATGAAGTATTTACAATTTCAAAAGATAGATTTTTTTTTTTTAATTATTTAATATTGATACCAAACTACAGAGGAATTTTGGTAAATAACACCAAAGGAAAATATGCAAATATGGAGATAGGAAAAGATAACATACGGCTTGCAGCTTGCTTTCTTGGACAAAAGCTATGGAAACTTCAGCATGATTGATGATGAATTCCACTGCATTTGCACCTGCAGTTTATACATCACCAACAAGAAACATTCCCTTTACAACGTAATCAATGAAAACATAAAACAATACCATTCCCTTGAAAAACACAATCCAGAAAACTCGAAAACGGATAACATACCAAGTGTATCATACAATGGTACATATGTAATAGCTTGACTATTACAAGCCTGCACATCAATCAAACAAAACAATTATTTCAATTCGAAACAAAAATACCGAGACAACGAGGGCGTTTCGATGAGTTTATAAGCTGATCAAAATATAACAAGTTTGAGAGCTTATAAGATGTTACAAAGATGATATTATCTTATAAGCTTGTATAGAAAAACTAAGAAGGTTCTTATTTTTAAAATTTTAACATGCTTCTTTATTTAAAATTTCCATTAGTAACAGCTTAAAAGGTCCAAAAATATCTTAATAAGCTTAGCCAAACACCCTTAAATTTCATGAAATTTACCTCCATGGCCATAATCCATTCAGGGCAATTAGCTCCATAGATGCCACATTTATCCCCCTGGATAAAGTGACATTTTCCATTAGTAAAATTTACATTAATAATGTTCAAGATAAATTCTATTCAAAAAGGAAAAAGAAGCACTGACGGGATTGACACCACGACGTCGTATGGCCGAACCAATCTTAAGCGTTGCATCATAGACTTGCTTATATGTTAGCCAATTGTATGCACCGGCCTGTTAAATATCTTTATATTTAGGAAGGAAATTTGTATACAATAAGGAAATTA
>JACFYI010003825.1:1635629-1653841 GCA_014898755.1 Handroanthus guayacan | reverse complement strand
TCGCCGGTACCGCCATGGCGAGGCGGTTACCGGCTCTAGAACTAATCTTTCCGATCCTAAATTCCGTTCGAATCCGAAGGAATACGATCGCTTTAACAGGAAATCGCGGCGGTTGAATCTGTCCTCTGATTGGTTGCTACGCCTCGGCGAGGGCTCCTGAGTAATTTCCCCCTCTGTTATCGCCTCCGATTCCATCGGGAGTTCTGTAAGAGGTTCCAAAATTGTGCTCTCAACTATCATGTCATCTAGACTAGGTCTAATCCTTGCCGCCATCAATGGAGTAAACGGCGAATCCTGGCGGAATATTCCGGCGCGACATAACGGGCAATTTGCGTGTGACCTAAGCCATATGTCTATACAGTCAACGTGGAAGGCGTGTGAGCAAACCGGAAGTGTGCGGACGTAATCGTTTTCTTCGAACTCTAACAAACAGACCGCGCAATCATAGAAGCCGCTTTTTCGGGTGTAGACGGACAGAGGAATGGTTTTGATGATCGATTCGTCAAGTCCGTACGGCGAGAGCACGTGGAATGCATCGGTAGGGTCGAACGAGTACGGCGGAGACTCGATATCACCGGCTGAAGACGACGGCACGTACCGCCGGCGACGGCGACGCCAGCGTCTATAACGGCGGTAGATGTGGATGAAATGGCGGGAGAGGAGGCGCGAGTAGGTGATGATAACGAAAGCGGTTGCGATTATCACAACCATGGCTATCAACGGAGGACTAAAATCAACCGGCAATTTCGACGGCGGAGGCGATGATAAATTCGACGACGACGATGACGTGTGAGAAGCAGGCGGTGGCTCCGTAGACAAAGCTGTTGCGGACGCGGGAGAAGGAGACGGCGGCCATGGATCCCACCGCGAGCCGCCTAGGTGCGGCGCTGGTGCAGGAGCTAAGCGGCGGTGGCGCATGGAGTCGGACGGCGGCGATGATTTTGTGAGGGTTTTAAAGAAAGTGGAAATATGGAAATGTAGTTGACCGAGGTGGGTTTGTTGGAGTTATTGTGAGGGATTGCCACGTCATATTTACTGAATTTAATGCCACGAGGTTGGTTTAAATGCGGGTGGGTACAGGATTTGTCACTGTGCTAGAGTTGTACGTTTAGGTTGAGACCTATGAAGGTGAACCACGTGACGTTGCTTGACTATAGCTGGGATTGTGCTCTGGTGGCTTAGTTCTTTATAATTTTGCTAGAAATATGGTTTGATGATCGGGGGGGTTTTCCTAGTCCGCAAGTAGTGGATTATATTTCCTTCGAGTTTGGGATCTGGGAGTGTTGACCGTAGGAACAGGGAGACTGGAAGTTGAAAGGCTGAACACGGCTTTGGGGATGGATGATGATACTTGAAATTTTCGCATTTTGTAATTTTTTTTGGGTTTTTGTGGCAAAACTTATAATAGTTAACAAATACTAATAATAGAAAAAAATAATATAAGAACCTTCATAAGAAAAGATATAAAATTCAAATGAAAAAAATTGATTATATATTAAAAATGATTGTATGCATTGAATCTAGAGATTCTATCATATTGAGGTTTTTTTTTCCTTGACAATTTTATCTTAAAAATAGGTTTCAAATAATAAGAAAATAGACCAACATGTTACATATCTATTGATATTAAAATATCATAAGATTTTCAATAGAACTGTATTAGGAAAAAATCTCACAATTTAGTACCTAAAATATCACTGTTTTCTAAAATTATAACCATAATAATAATAACAATTATAATAATAAAATCTCACAAGGAAGTACTCGAATTTAATCTATGTATCTATGTATAGAATAAAACTTTCAATGTTTCATAAAAAGATCTCAATAGTAAACATGTGTATTAAATTATTTATTGATTAAGATATCAAAATAATAATGACATGATCTAAAAAATCATACATACAATTTTCCTGGAATGATCATCGTTTATTCTTGAAACAAAAAATTATCCTAGAAAAAAAAAAAAATCCTAGAATGAACGTTTGAAATCCCCCAATTCCCTTTTGTTTCTTATAAAATAATATGGAAAAAAGAAAATTTCATCCATGTGAAGACGAATGATTTATTTTCCATCCGAATTTGTGGAATCATAAATGAGAAAGCTGCATTTGTAGACTTCTTGCAGTGGGGATTGGATTGTACTTGCTAGTTGCGGTCCATAATTTTAATTTTGTATTACAATTATCATGACCTGTCTCTTTCCGCATATAAATTTCTGTTATCTTACTTAATGGCTAAATTGACCCTTCATATGCAATATCCTTAATAAAATAATCTTTTTTTTCCCTTGTTTTTCTTTAATCGATGTAATTCAATCAAATCAACGTGGATTAGACCCGAGATCCAACTGCTATCATATAATCTAAATATATTAATCAAAATTTTGACCAACAGAACTATTTGATCTATGGTGCTGAAATCCAGCTCATTGCTTCTATCTTGTTAAGAACCTTCTCTCATTATTATATGATCATCTTTCACAAATAAATAAATAAGTAAAATAATTGCCTAAACAACCCCATCTGAGGTTTGTCTTAATCATAGAAACATTTCTTCTAATTTAAGAAATTAAAAAAACATCTCCATCATCATGTCATGAGATTAGCTGACGAAACTTAATAAGACCTATGTAAGTGTAATGTTACAATTAGACATCCTGATAATCAAATATATTGACAGAAATTTTACAAGTAAACCCTTGTTAATCTAGTTATAGGAGAGTCGATGAGGCCTTGTATGTCCTAGTGACAATATGATATCTTATGACCCAAATATCATGAGTTTGATTCTCGTAGACTCATTTGAAGATTTGTCTATAGTGAGATAATAAGTTTTCTTGTTTCTGGTCTTTGATAGTTATTAATGTATGATAATATATTGATTGAATGTACAACCTATTTCTCCCGAAAAAGAAAAAAAAAATTGCAATGGAAGAGGGTGATATTGTAATTGCATAAAACCATATGGATCGTTTCTGTAATTAAGCCAAATTGCAGAGGATTGAGCTAGCGTATAAGCCTGATCCAGAAGAAAGCGGGCTTACAATTTAGAAGGCCCATAATCAATACTAGTTATCCAGCCCAACTAAAATCTCTAAATAGAGGTTCGATCCATGTTCAGTGAGAAGGGGAGAAAGGGGGTTAGGGTTTTAGATCGGTCTTCTTTGACACACGGCTCCAGCAAAAAGAGGAGGAGAAATCTGCAAAAATGTTTCCCGGAATGTTTATTCGGAAACCAGATAAAGCGGAGGCGCTGAAGCAGCTGAAGAGCCATGTGGCAATGTTCGGAGTTTGGGTCGCTGTCATTCGGGTCGCTCCCTACATTCTCCACTACTTCTCCGATCAAAATGAAGAACTTAAGCTCGAACTCTAATTCTGTTCGGTTGATTATAGCTCAGGTATTGAAAATTTAGATGATTTTGTTTCGTGAATGGATATTACGTGCACAGGATAATTTTGCATTTTTGTGCTAGAATTTCTGCTTTTCGCATGCTCTTTGGACGCCTACATTCTCCATTTCCTGTCTTGATCGTTGACGTCGTGTGTTTTCGAGCTGACTTGCTCTTATTAGACCTATGATAGTGAAAATTCGTGGAATTTTTTATTCATTTGTTTTGTGTTTCAGTGAACCTCTCTAACCTTTTTCGTATGGAATTATATTGGTTTCGGGAAATTATGATATGAAATGTTTCCAACTATAATATTTTATCATATGGTCTAAGTTAATTCACCCACTTGTTCACTATTGCATTAAAATAAATTGTCGGATTGATGAAGAACACCGTTGGACATTTGAATATAGAGTTTGTGAAATAAAGAACATCGGGCCCAGTCATTAAAGCAATTGGTAGCAAGTACAGTGTATTCCAAACTTAATTTATTGACAACGGATGAACTTTAATTAGCTGATTTCCGATCCAGAATTCCCTGAAATTAATTCTTGTTCTTTTCTCGGCCTTCACCCTATCACTTCTGTTTGTCGTAAACCGTCCTGCCATCAAATTATTCTTGTGTTCCATTGGTGACAGTCGTTAAGAGCAAAATTCAAGAAAGTTGGTGAAAGTAGTAAACTAGTAAAGAACCTTGGAGCGGTATCTCATGCGATCCAATCATATGTTCGCTTCTTAAAAGTATATTTGAATCAGATAGAAGCATGAAAATAGGAACTGAAGGAAAGAAGTTTCATATATCTTTCCCTGTTATTTGATGTAATACTTCTAATGTCCGTTTGGAAATGAACACAGGATTGGATCGGATTTAACTCCTCTAGCTAACCCAGAAAAAAGTAATCATATTTTCGTTATTTAAAAGAAACCATATTTTGGCAGTGCCTCTTTCAACCGCTGTCCTGATATGTGTTACACTCTCTGCTCGTGATTAGAACTGTACCCTAGAATATTTGATTTCCTGAAATTTCTGCCTTAAGAAACCGTTTTGTTGGTTTCCCTACTAATCTGTACTCTCTTTTGTTGTTCTTCTTGCTATTATACAGACCTGGAAGGAGAAGCAGCAGAGAGTCACAAGTTACATTTCTCTTGTATTTTCTGATTTGTTTCCTTCAGTATCGTTTGGATCGTTGACCCCGAGTGGTACAACTATTTGATGTGATATGACTTCAAATTTCTTCCTGACTGTGGAATTCCAAGACTATTTCCGTTGAATATTGAAGAGTACTTATTCGTTGCAGCTATATTCTTACATGGAAAGGCAGTTCTCCCGAGTTTGTTAATAAGGCAAAGCAACCATTTTGATAGGAACTTCTGATGCGTTTTCTTTGATAAGTAGCCATTGAGTGGGCAGGATCATTTATTCGAAAGGTGATTAATCTCCTTTTCCGTCGTATGAATATATGTCAAGTGTAGGGTTGTGGATCTGATAATATCCGTGCAATGCAATAAGAGATGAAATATAAAATGGAATAGAAAATTCAAAGTGACCCATGATGCTCGTGTTTCTGAAAATAATGCTTTTCTCGTGTGTCAGTGGCCAATAATTTGGGTCAGGCTTATAAGGGCTATTTGACCCAGAATTACAGGAAACCCGAAGAAGTTGAGTGCATTAGGACCAGTGGAAGTGGAAAAGGGTTAATCCATGTGTGTCGCATAAAAATTTGCAAAATTTCGACATTCATAATGGTGCCATACGCATGCACACGCATACATTTGAGTTTGATCTTTTTTTTCATTCAAATTTATTTAGTCTAAAAGAACACACCTCAAAACCAACATAAATATAATAAAAAATGCAGCGTCACAAGCATGAATCATACGTCAGAAGATTTAAATATCAGCAGATGCCATACTGCATACTGCTGCAAGAATCTAAAGTATTGAGGATAACGTAATAATGCCTTAGAATAAGAATTAGGGAATAATTGCATATTAACTTTAATATTGTGAGTCATTCATGGAGCAGTGAAAAAAAGAACTAGCAAGTGATTTGAAAATTGACCATAGAATCAGATTCATGTTGCCCTTTCCAAGATTCTTTCCAAGTACAAAAGCTTTAATTCAATTGATGCCCATTGCCAACATTGTAACTTGCAAATCACTTGAGTTTCTTCATAAATATTCCCAATTTTATTTTGTCTACCAAAAGAAAAAAAAAAAAAGATGATAGAGTGGAAGAAAAAGGAAAAAGAGAATGCTTCTAAGGCAATGCTGATGCACTAAAGCCTTATTATTTGAGGTCTTTTTATCCAACATTTAGAATATTTTGACCATTTGAGTAGAATTTTACTCTCTTTATTTGTTTAATGTTTTTGGGTGATTGTAGAGGGTAGCTTAAAGAATTGGAAATTGGTGATGCTTTTTTAATGTTGATATGTTCATAGCATGTGGAGGAAGAAACACATAGTTTAAAAACTTTATGTTTCTTGCAAGTTTGTCTTCTTTAGACTCATTTTCTAAGTTAAGTAACATTTTTATCCATAATCAAGAATCAATTCCATTGGCATAATAAGTTTTGTTAGTTCCAACATTCGAATTATCTGTATGTAACTAGAGTCTAGATAACCGTATCTGATGATATTTGATGCTATCTCAGGTTGAGTAAGTACATAAATTTGAGAAGACTTAAATAGTTTAATTTATTGGGTCTCTATTTCACTTATTGAGGCACTTTTTCAGAACAAATGTATTATCAAATGTGTGACATTGAGACAATATTTTTATGCAATCAGACTTTTGTATCGATAATAAATTTGGATCATCATCAATACGATCAATCTGATTAGTGGCACATCAATGGGAAGGACATCCTTCATTTCTAATACTTAAAATAAGGTGTAAGAGAATTTTCATGAATAGTGAAAAGTAGATATTATTGAAGGAAAAAAAGCATATTAAAGTTACTTATAATTCAAGTTAAGCCTAAGTGGAACTTCTTTTGGAGGGAAAATAGTGAAAGATGATTAGAGAGATTTGAGTAGGGAATTTGTTCCTTGTTGCCACCTTGGACTCCACGAAACTAATAATTATAGAATTTAAATTTGTTCTTTGTAATATTTGCCGACCGTATAGGTTTAGGTGATTATGTTGTCAACTCAAATTTTCTCCCTGTCTTGATAATGATCATAATAACAATTATGTCCAAGGATGTTCTCAATTATCCACGTATATTTTCAACTTGCCAAAGATCCAAATTCTTATTCCTCATTGAAATTCTTCATAGGTATTAGATGTTTGCACTAATTAGTACACATATAAAAGAAGAATATTTGTATGCAAATTAAATAATGTGAATTATGTGTATTAGCATAATATAAATTTTATTGTTTATGTGACTTTGTTATTATTAAAATAGTCAAATTATTCATGTGAGCTAAATAGTTAAAATTAATTTTCAATGCAAGTCATATTGTATCTTACCTTGACCTTAACCTTAGCTAGTTTGCATGGCAAATCGTTGTATTCTGATCTCATCATATTGACCTAAATTAACATGATAGTTTGCATCACTCATTTACTATGAATCATTGATAGAAAACATGTGATCTCATCATATGTAAATGGACTGATGTGAGAGATCACGTCACTCGTGTACTAAATATACTTTTATCACAATAGAATAAAATCACGTATTTATTATTCAATCTTGTGTTTCTTTTAATGTGGTCATATTAATTTACACTCCTATTAAGTCACATTTTTTTGTGGAAGGTTCTCGTTGGAATACTCTAAATGATCCTAACTCTCTGTAATTTAGGCTTTACATCATATCTTTTAACTGATCAATGATTTACTTAACCCAATTAGTAGACTGTAAATTCTAAACTATAAATAAATTCAATCCTTATCATTTGATATTTTGATCATAGCCATTGCATATACAAAATATTCGTACAAAAGTATGTATTCTAACAAATCATGTAAAGTGAAAAATTCCGACTCTAATATCTGTTTCCCTTTAAATCCATGTTCAAGCATCACCAACATCTCCAAGCATAAGTACCCATTTCCTTCATCCTCAAGCCACTAACAGCCTTAAATTGCATAACCATTACACAATCATCTTATGCTTTTCTTTCCCCAAAGCATCATTAACCCAAAAGGAAAAAAAAAAAAAATTTATTATTCCATAATTACCTTTATAAATTATCACCCAAACAGAGCCCTATTCCCCTGCTCCAACGCCACCATGAAATACAACGAAATCTCCCACTTCAGCCACCCACACCACACTCTCAAGTTCGAGTACGCCGACGCGCCGTTCAAATGCGACGGCTGCAAGGAAGTCGGCATCGGCTCCAGCTACAAATGCTCTGGCGGGGGAGGATACGGCGGCGCTTGCAACTTTGACCTCCACACACATTGCGCGATTCCTTCGCCGACGATTACGCACCCATTTTACACCAAGTGCTCGTTTCAGTTCCTCAGCCGGCCGCCGGGAACAGTGGCGCGTTACTGTAACGCGTGCGAGAAGGACGTATCGGGATTCGTGTACCACTGTAAGTCGTGCGGGTTTGACCTTCATCCCTGCTGCGCGAAGCTGCCGATGGTGCTGGATGACGGTGAAATCAAATTGTATTTGTACAAGAAAGTTAGCGCGCCATGTCACAGGCATACTTCACTACTCTCTACATATATGCATCCGTACATAAATACGTACATTTATATTTTATTATTTTACAATTACGATAAATGTCGTTGAGTAATTTATCATTTTAAAAGATCATGACAATATAATTTTTTTAACTTACTTTTTTAATATTTATCCTTTTTTATTTTTTTCCAATTTTACTCTCCAAATTTATTTTTCAAATGTGTTATAATATGTAATAAATTCAAGCAAAACTTTTTTAATAATTAAAGAGTTTTAGTATTACTTAAAATAAATAAATAATGTATAAAAAATTTTGCAGACACATCAAAAGTACCCAATAATAATAATTTAGGTGAAAGCATTGCCTTAAGTTTTCGTGATAAACAATTATTAATTAATGCACATATATATATATATATAATAACAACTTATAAGTGACAAAAATAGTTGTTGTTTTGTTTTGCGACAAAATTTCTTGTATCATTATACACGTGCTACTATTAAATTTGTAAAACTATTATTTTACAACAAAATGGATTTTCTTTTTTCTATACATAATAATTTTCACATTATTAATTTTTCTTCTACTATTAATTCAGTATTCATCAGTAAGAAACACTTAAACAAATAGAAATTTTCTGAAAAAGACACTATTTAAAAAAAAAAAAAAATAGTGAAACTTGTTGAGCATATATATATAGGTGCGGGAGAAAGGGGAGAAGCTGGAGCTACAGATCATCCTGCAAGAAGTACAATCTCCACGTGGCGTGCGTCAAGGAGATGCTTGTGGACAGCTGGCACGAGATCTACTACGGCGCACCGGGGAGCACCTACAACGGGAGCAGGGGACTGGGAACCAGTATACCCAGTTTGAGAGCAACTCTATCAACTCATAATCACAAGAAGAGTAAAGGAAAAGCCCAAAAATGCTGTGAGGTGGCTGGCTTGGCGTTGCAGTTTGTGATATCTGCCGTTCTAGGGGATCCCACCACCCTCATTGCTGGCCTTATTGGTACTTTAATGTCCGCATAGTATAATTAGTACTTTATCATTACTGTTGTATATTTAAATAATTATGATTAAGGGATTAAATAAAAAGTTTATAATGTTTTATATTTGATCATGAGGTAAGTGTATGCATATATTTTGTTATAATTTACTAATTATTGACATTGCAAGCAAAATGTATCATGAAGTGATAAAAAATTGAGTCACAGGAAATGAAATCGTTACTAAGTTTATGAATGATAAAAAAAAAAAAGAAAAGAAAAATTGGGTTTTATTGTCACGAAAATGATTGACAAAGTTAGTAGTGACTAAAATTTTGTACAAGTTGTCATCACAGACAATTAGTGATATGTATGGTAATAACCTAAAGAAATTTCCCAATATCTTTGGAAAAAATTGCAACATATGTATAATGTTATTACTATATATTATTGATGAAGAAAAATATGTGATAAGGTAATTGTCAGTAATATATTAACTGACAATAATTTTTACTTTACTATTAATTGTCAGTTAATATATTACTGAAAATTACCTTATCACATATTTTTTTTTATCTATAATATATATATATGTTTTCATAGCATGACTCATTCAGTTCTCGAGTGAATCGTGTGTATCATTTTTCATGCACAAGGTAAAGATAGCTATGTACCACTTGTATCGATGTTGCAATTTTTTCCAAAGATATCGGAAAATTTCTTTAGGTGGAGTTTGGATGAACAATTTCACTCACCAACTTCCTTTCTTGGAGTTGTTGGAGTGCTATTCGTCTCGAAAACTTTCTTGAATATGTTCTCAATCATGTTACATTACTCGAACCCTACCACTCTTATATGCAATAATTAATCTTTGTTTTAGACAACTCACAGTACAAAAAGATATCATGAGGTGTTAGCTCAAAAAATAAGATGTTATGACCTTATAACTCCTTTAAAATGTAAGACATTCCTAACTTATTTTTGAAATATTAACATATACGTCAGTTCTAACCATTTTAATTATAAAATTAATAGAACTAACATACAAAGTTGAAAGATTCTATCCAAACATTTTAACTGCTTAATTTCAAAATAATATTTAACCTATTATAAACTCTAAAACCATCTTATTTATAAATAAGCAAAACATGCTCCTTGTTTCTAAATGCGTCCTCAATTTTTCGTGATGATATTTACCCACAACTTCCTTTTCTTTTCTTTTCTTTTCTTTTTTTTCTTTCAATTTTTTTATTTTTTATTTTTATTTTTAAGATGAAGAAGATGATGATGATGATGATGAAGAAGAATAAGAGGAAGAAGAAAAAGAAGCATGACAACTGACAAGACTTCATTTGGGACAAATTGGAGTCAATGTTAATTTGATGAAATTGATATTCCACCAAAATTGTTGACTATGAGTATATAAAAAGTGCATGCATAAAGCAATCACATTTGGTCCCCAAGAAAACATAATTCCACAAGATGAGGACCAAATCACCGTCGTAACAATGGATTAGATTATGCCTGCCGTGTATATCCTGGCCATATTCATCTTGGAATTAATGGAGATTTGTAGAAAAACAATATTATTCCAATTCTACTTCCAAAATTAAGCATTTATCATATTTTTTAGAAGTCCACACTTCATCTATAGAAGAATAATATTCTTTATTGAATAATTGTACAATTGAAGATAAGTAATTTAAACAAACATAGTTTAATTACGAAGTTAAAAATGGGGGGTAAATTGTATTTTATTCCCTGTGAAAGATGAAATAGACAGAAAATCTCATATGAAAAAACAATACGCACCAAGCCCTCTTGTATTTTTTTGACATGAAGTTCGTTGTCTCTACACTGAGAAGGTTAAAGTGCATCTTTTTTGGAAACACAGGTTAGCACGTTACTTAAAAATAATTTTTTATAAGGAAATTTTCTGTCTATTTTTTCTTTCTTAGAGGGGTCAAATGCAATTTACCTTAAAAAAAAAAAGTCTCAATCAACCTTCATTTTTTAATATTTCTTTAAAATAAATAAATAAATAAGAAGGTAGCAAGAGTAGCATTTACTTTTCTTTTTGTTTACTTTTCTATGTCTTCGCCTTCTTCCTCTTTGTTTGAATTGACTTAGACAGTTGAACCTGACTTAGAAGTGTTCCAACATTACAACTCTTGACCTAAAACACGCCGTCCTGGACAAAAACACGAAATTTTGAAATAAATTTTGTGTTTTGATCATATCAAAAAATTTAATATATCCCTTATGTTCGAATCAACAACACAATCAGCCATGTACAAACGAAGACAAAATATTTCATTGTATCATTCTTTATAAAATCATGAACTTACTAATGCATCATTCACTTTAATAATCACACACAGTATAATAAAAAATTATTAATTTACTAATTTATTTATATTAACTTATTAAGTTATGCGTATATTTATATTAAATATATTAAATCATATTCTAAATATTAGATACATAAATCAATTTTGTATCATATTTTAATATATGTGAAATATATTTTAGCTATTTTATGCACATGCATTGAATGTGCCTAAACGCTAATATAGTGATAATTTTTATTTTGTTAGGACATAATTTAATAGTGCCAAGTGGGCTAGAGTCTATAACCAAATTCCACGAAGCTTCAACATAGAACTTTCGCCAAAGTTCATTTCCACCACCCAATTAATGTACATTCCTCGAAGGTGCTTCTTTGCAGTTTTTCTCCATGTCAAAATATACAAATAAATAGTCACTAATTAAGTTTATATATATATATATATTATTTATTATTAGTGCTTAAACAAATTGAATTTGACATAAAAATTTTCTTGGAAATAAGTACACCGCCGCGAGATTGATTTTCAAAAAAGAAAAAAATTGATTTTTTTTGGTTTAACTAAAGTTGTACTTAAAAAAAAAATAATTAAATGAATGAACTATATTTATTACTCGGTCATGGAAAATGGGAAAATGAGATGAAATTTGTGTTTACGGGTGATAATTAACCAAATCTCCTTACTTCACTGTTAATTTTGGTGTAATAGTTATATTTAGTTCATCAAATTCTAACTCTTTGCGATTTAAAGGCAAACATCCAAATTACTTTCAAACATATTAATGTTGTTAAACTCAAATTACCGTTCAATAAAATTTAACAGGACAAAAAGCATAAACTTAGGTTCATTGTCATGTGAATCAATCTGTTTATCTTAATCCATTTTATGTACGATATGTTGGAATTTTTTTGGGTAGATCTAATCTTAGGAACAAGAAAGCAGTGTTAGGATTGATCCGTGGCCCAACTAATTAGGTAAATTTGTCCAAATTCTAGATATCGTAAACTTCAAAATCCAATTGAGAATATATTTACAGTGTTTGTATAATATGAACTACTATAATTGTACTTGATAGCATGCCAAATAATTCTCTATATATGCGCATCTCACCATTGTTGTCTCAGACCAGAGATTAGGTGAAAAATCAGGTTGAAACTCGTCAAACGCGATCCAAGTAAAAGAAACAAATCTAGAAGGATTTAAACATTTTCTATTATCTCAAGGCAATTTAATATTCTCACCCATCTTTGCCCATCACATTTCAATTCTATTCTCACACTTCCAACCCAAAGATAACCATATTATAATATTTTTGGTCACAAATTAAATTATCCTATATTACTTTTTTAATACATGTCACATGACCGGCACTAAGTACTATGGGCGAGTCAAAGTCCTCCGCAATATTCCTTCCCATATTCTTATATAAATAACCCACAATCTCCTCCCTCTCCCCAAACCCCATTGCTCAAAAATATACTCTTTTTCTTCGTTTTATCCAAATGGGCACTTGTGCTTCTTCTCATCTCACAACAAAACAAAGCGGAAGCTTAAAATTTCCCTCCGCCGAGGTAGTCCACCTCGACGGGCGGCGGCAGGGGTTCCGGCGACGGATCACGGCGGAGGAAATCCTTTCCCTCCACCCAAACTGCTACCTCTGCAACTCAGACAGCATGGTCATAAACTCAAATGCACCTCAACTTCCAAAAGATCACGTGCTACAATTTGGCCAAATTTATTTTCTATTGCCACTCTCGAAATCACATACTCCACTCTCTTTGCAAGATTTATGTGCTCTTGCCATAAAAGCTAGCACGGGTGTTAATAATTGTTTTGATTATTATTAATTACTTTAGTGTTTGTATTATTAGTTATTATATGGTGAAAAGGTAAAATGGGTATAATAAATTATTATTCTTATTATATATTCTTTTGGATGAATACATATTTGATGTTACAAGTGTGGAATTTTTTGTATGTGTTGTCTTTTTCCGGCTAGAAAGAATAGTGGGAAACATATGAAAGGCAATATTGTATTTGCACCAGAGGGTGTCTGGAATAAGATATTTGGGAGCTTATAAATTTATTTTAAAAATAAATTAAAGAAATTAAAGAAATATGCATGTCATCTTATAATTAAATCAGGAACTCCATTTTCTAAAGAGATAATTACCTCACCTCCCCAAATTTGACATATATGATTATAGAAACATCTCTTGTTATTTAAGAAATTATAATAACATTCTCTGTCATTATATTTACGAGGGTTTACTTGCAATATTTCACCCAATTCAATAAACCTTTAAGAGGTTTAATTGTAATGTATAGGAGGTATTATCATAATTCCTGGTCAAATTATAAGGGATATTTTTATAATTACGCCAAATCTTAGAGGAAGGAATCTTGAGTTAATTGTCCCTTTTTTTAAATGGATTTACAAGATTGTAACATCTTATTCTAAATAGTATTTTAAAACACTTGGTGAACATGAAATATACTTAGCATATATAAAATAAAAAAATGCGAGATAAAATACTGTTTGGCATGAGTGCAAATACAATATAACCTATGATTTTATTTTACAAGTATGCTAATTCAAACGACACTTTTTATTCGACAAAGCGTGACAAACATAATAAAAAGAAAAAAAAATCCAAATCTATGACATTTAGCACAACACTAGTTTTAATTTATTATTAATATATAAGCAAAAGTGAAAAAAAAAAAAAACAAAACAAAATTTGAAAATTCATGACGATAGAGAAGAAGGCTTCATTTCAGTCTTGATGGCAGCAACCAAATGATCATAAGCCACACTCCATGCCTTCTTCATTTCAGTTGACCACATTTCTCCAACTGCTTCTTTTATTATCTCCAATAATGCATATTTTGTCACCTTTATTTTATTTGTATTTAAACATAAAAATAGAGGGAATTTATTAGTATGGTTAATTATATATGAGCCAAATTAATGAAAATAATATTTATCAAAAAATAATGAATAAGGAATATATATATATATATATATAGCATTGGTACCTCAAAATGTTCGTCAACGACGCCGTATTTGAAGTGGACACTACCTAATTTTTTGAGACTTGAATCTCTAATCACAACTCTTCCTGCTTTCCGGAGCTGAACTGCAGCTTCACATGTCTGCAACAAAATATACATATATATTAGTTTTTTTTTTTTTTTTTTTTTAATAATTTGCAACAAACATGTACATAATTCCAATAAATGAGGAAAAAGAAAAAACTTAATCAGAAAATTGAAAAAAAAAGAAAGAAAAAAGATCAAATTTTGTAATTCCGTGTCACACACTAACCCATTAAGGGAAAAGGCATAGCAAATTGTTGTGAATATTTATGTGATATGTGTTGAATCATAAAATATAATTATGTAAAGTAGAGTGATTAAAATATTAAAGCAAATCAGATAAAATAGAGAGAAAATCGAATCTGAAAAAAGGAAACAAAAAAAAAAGGAGAGTTGCAACACATGTTGTTGCACTTGAGGCTTAAGCCGTGCTTGTTATTCTATGTTTAGATTTTGATGGCTGATCATGTCTTTTTAAAAATTAAAAAAAAAAAAAAAAAATCATTTATTTTCATCACTTATTAATTATCTCATGCGCATGACCAAGAAAAACTAGGAACTAATTTATAAATACGTAAAATTCATCATAAAACTTGATAAATATTTATTGACATAGAGTAATAAATTGGTCAAATTATAATAAAAGCACATATGAACTACTTAAATATATTTGGTTGACATTTATAAAACACGCGCATTCATAAAAAAGAATAATAATTATTATAATAATTTATATATAGAAAATGTAGACTAACCATGACAAATACAGACTTGGCATGAGACTTAAGCTTAGGATTCTGCTCAAGAGGAACGTTTGAGTCTCGCAGAAATGAGAACATTTTTTGAGCCGATGGTGCTATCTCAAATATCCTGAGGATACAATAATTTTAATAAATAAATTAGTATATTTTATCACTATAATATGGCCCAAAAAAAAAAAAAGATGAAGAAGAAGAGAAAAAAGATTATATGAATTTAATTTTACTTGAGAAAAAATTTGAGACCCCATTCCCCAGAATTCTTCTTCATCAAATTCCACGACTTCACCACTAGAGCTTCTTCTTCTTCCGTAAACAAACTCGCCCCTTCAATATTTCCACATTGCATTTCTCCATCTTCAAGAGAAAAAACAAATAAAGATCAATAATTAGACATAA
The DNA here is from genome assembly GCA_014898755.1 of Handroanthus guayacan. Classification (NCBI taxonomy): domain Eukaryota; kingdom Viridiplantae; phylum Streptophyta; class Magnoliopsida; order Lamiales; family Bignoniaceae; genus Handroanthus; species Handroanthus guayacan. Next base: position 1,638,203 of record JACFYI010003825.1, on the reverse strand, counting down.
CTACAGAAACATGAAAAAATTATAATAACACCTCAATTGTTAGTTCAGTTACAGAAAACTTAACAAAACTCGTGCAATATTACAATTAGACTCCTACAAAGTAGGTAGGCCCCCGATGATCTAGCAATTGAGGTATTATTGTAAATTTTCAAACTACGTGGGATGTCTTTATGATCAGGCGTAAGCTCAGAGGTATTTGAGATAATTATAAGAAAAAAATGGCAGAAAGAAAAAGAAAAAAAGAAAAAGAAAAAGAGGAAACTAACTCTTTTGGTGGTTAATGGTATTGAGATGATCGGCCATTGTTTAAATTTGGTTGTTAGAAACTGTGAATATTAATGCAAGGTTGTAAGTAAAATTTGATAGACTGTATGTGTTCTATATAGTGGTCCGTGATTGGCCCTTGGTAAGAATGAAGGGCCATAATTATTAATTATTAATTATTGAGCACACAAAATTAAATTTGAGGTCGATAACATTTAATTTTATGGATTATCTTGGACGGCAAGTTGAAGAAATTTGAGATACAGGGGGATGAAACCAGGGGCTGCGCGCCGCGGCGGAACATTGTTTTTTCCGGTCAACTAGGTTGCGGCGGGCTTTGACTGGACAACCATTTTATGACGTATTACTAGGATTAAATCTCAACAATGGACTGAAGTGGTACTGCTATCTAGATTATTCTTTAGTTCCACCTCAATATAAATAGACAAGTAGATTGTCATAAATCATCGCAAAGTATCAATTAGCATGCGAATGAGTTGAGCTAAGCTTTAACCATTTTTTTCAGATTCGAAAGCGACGAGTTGAAAAAAATTGACCTCAAGGTCAGCTTAAATTCATATTTATGTACAACTCGATGACGTTTATTTGAGTTAAATTTATATTCAAACCGTAAACTCTAGTTCGAGCTTGATTATTTTATAGTGTTCAAGTTCGATCTCAAAAAGGTTAATTATTTTACAAAAATAGTTTCGCAAACTGGCATACTTTGGTTCAAGCTCAACTAAAAATCCACACGAATCAAACTTGAATTTGATTTGAGTTTGAATTCAGTTCAATCTCAAGTTCAAATACTTTTCAAGCTGACTGATTCATTTGCATCTGTAAAGAAAAGACACAACTAAATTCAAAAGAACTTTAATTTTCATTGGTGGAAGATCTACTTATAAACTTGCATTTTTTGTCACAGTATTTGGACAAAGATGGGCAAAATTAGTACATTATTAGACTCTCAGTGCCGCTCAGTGTATGTCAAAAAGGATGGGAATATACACAGAGATAGTAGAAACAGAGTACTCCAATTCTCTTCTTACAAAAAACTCCATTTCAGCCACAACCATAACTCACATCAGGAGTGGCAACAACAGATTCAAATGGGATTTCAACTCTCTCTTTCACAACACATCTCATTTCACCATTTTCCATCACAGGAACCTTCCCCGGGGGACACTCAATGCTCAAACTTTCCTTCTCAGTATTCCCTTGCACATGAAACAAGTCGAATAGCTTAAACTGATTATCCCGTTTCCTTAACCGTGGTTCAAAACCAGCCAAACTCAAGATAGCAATCACCCCAACCATGGTTAGAGCGGTCTTGGCCGCTGTCCCAATCAAGAATTTCACCCGTTTAAAAGGGCCCCCCTGCCCAAGTTGTCTCTGGTTACTCTCTTGTTCATGGAGATTATTTGGAACTTTGTGGAGATTTGTCGCTCCATTTTGAGGAAATTTGTGAGTGCAAGTGAAGGTAGAGAGATAACCGTTGTCGGAGGTGAGGGACCAAGAAGGCCGGCTCGGGTAGGGGGGAAGGAGAAGATCGTTGTTATCTTCTGTTATGCTAGCGAATGCAATGGCTTCATGTATGACTTCCAAGTCCTTGCCTTTGTATTCTTTTAGCTCTTTGAGAAGCTTCTTTTGGCTATACTCAATCTCAGCCAAGGCGGCTTCTTTTTCATACCATTGCTGCTGTTGAAGTGCCTAATATGGAAAACATACAGTAATTGGAGGCTTCAGTCTTGTATTGAAGAAAGAAAGAACTAAAGTCACACTCAAGGATGCAAATTCTGAGAAACTGATAAGGAAAAACAATAGCTATTTAATGGGAAAAGGAGGAGAAACTCGTTACTAGGGTCACCTTAAACAGAACAACACTAGCTACGATAAAATCATACGGTAATTAGCTTTTTAAATAGTAAATTTCATATTTTACAACTTTTAACCATGACACCAGACAATCAAACATGAAAGAAGGTACGTCCATGTGTTGAACATAAGCATTATCGAAGATCTCAAGTTCTGAAGAACATTAACCCCCAAATTTAGTGCCTAAGATTTCAAAAGTGTCCTCCTTCATCTTCTCTTGCCTAACAGTATAAGTACCTCAACCTAGTCATGTATGCTAAGGCAAGTATCCACTGCAGCTTTACCAAATACCAGCCAATGATTGTAGCACCTTTATCAGAAATTGGGTTAATAACAATTTTCGTCCTTTAAGTATACCCCATTTTGCTTTTGGTCCTATAAGTATTGAGTTTCAATGTTTGATCCTGTAACTTTTAAAAAATTCGCATTTTT
>JACFYI010003825.1:1620201-1635529 GCA_014898755.1 Handroanthus guayacan | reverse complement strand
TTGAAACTCAATACTTACAGGACCAAAAGCGAACTGGGGTATACTTAAAGGACGAAAATTGTTATTAACCCTCAGAAATTTTACATCCTTCTACACTCTCAATGCCATTGACGACTAGAAGAACATAGACAACGTAAAGATAGTACTAGCATGAGCTATTCAGGAAAAAATGAAACTTGAATTAAGGTTTATATACTTTAAGAGATTCGGATGGCTGAGACTTTTTTCCTAAAGGCCAACTTCGGATACAATGGGAAAATGCAAAAAGTAACAAGTACAAGGGAAGTAAATTTTTAACTCGTGAATTGTTCTACGAGGTAATCTCAATGAGGCACTTGCCCAGATGGATAAGCAAAATAACGAAGTCTGGAAAACAATCCTAGAGATAAATCTAATCCAAAGACCATTTTCGTCTGGCTGCACACACTCAGTAATAAATTATATCGTCTGGGTTGATATACTTATGAAATCAATGATTGTACGCGCTCAGTAATAAATTATAACCAGTTTCTAAATTTACTGGCAGCCAGCATCACAATGCCCAATTTTACAGACCAATATATCTTGAAGATAAAAAGGAAATTTTCACAATTTTAGTTAAACTGCACCAGGGTTTCACCTTCATATAAACAGTTCTTGAAATATTATCAGCCATTCGGAAATTACAAGAATTATTTGATTAACAGTAGCAAGAAATCAGCTATAAAGAACACTCAATCCACATTTCAAGTCATTCAAGAACAAAATTCCATCTGACAACTTCAAGATCCCATATCCAAGACCTCTCTTTCAAACCCCAAAATTAATCTGGCAAAACATAGAATTAAACACCAAACCAGGAAAATCCACAAACCTGCAAAGAAGACAGCTGCCCTTCAAGGGATTCAAGGGCATCTCTGATATTGAGAAGACTCTCTGCTTCTTCTTCTTCAACCTCCTGATTTTCGGCATCTGGGCTTGCTTCAGATTCTTTGGACTCGCCCTCTTTACTTTCTTTTCCTACATTAGAAGTTGCTTTGTGAATGCAGTTAACAATCTTGAACCTTAACTCTGAGGTTTTTGCCAAAACCAGCCCTATTCTATCTTCATCCATTGCGAGTTTCAAAATCTGCACGTGAACATGTGTGTGAATTTTGTTAGGGTTCGAGGTGGGTGGAAGGTTTGAAAGAAGCAATAAACAAAGTTGCAAGAAGCGCCAAAATAAGTGTTTGCAAAATCCAAGGAATTGTGGTTTAAATTAAGAGTTGCCAAGCTTTTTGGCCGCTGTCAGCCTCAGATTTGCTACCTGTGCCAAAGGGGCAAAAAAATTGTATTTCTTTTAAAAAGAATTTAAAAGAGAAAGCGAGAGAAGAAGAAGAAGAATCATGACTGCCTCCCAGAAAATTTCTTGTTTGTGTGGCTCGGGGTGAAATTAGGGTTACACATCGAAAAGTCCTTTTTGTAACTATGTGGTCTATCACTTGATCATGTGAATTCAGCAGAAAGCTTAAAGATGGGCCGCAAAGCAGAAATGTTGGAAAATCACAATTTGTGTGTTCGTGGGGGGTTTTGATTGCAATATTCCATTTTATGTTTTTATTTTCTAAAATGCTATTTGCAGAGCAAATTTTATTATCTTGCAAAGCAGTTCAACAAAATAAAATGAACACTCCCACCCCCTAAACAACCAACCTACCTCTCTCATTAAACATTTTGCTACTTTTTGTTTCTCTCTTTATTAATGTTGTGTCTTGAAAAATCTTTTTTTGTGAATTCGAATTACGACCCAAATCCAAAAACTTATGGTGCGACCCGAATTGGAGAAAAAATTGGAATTTGTGTTGGTAGCAAAGGGTGAGGGCCGATAGGCCCGAACCCGGAGCCCAACACTGATTCCGAAGGTCCCCCCGCAGTATGGACTTATTACTGTATTTTTTCTTGAAGTCAGTTTGGACCTATTAAAATTAGGGAAATAATATTTCGTTAGCTTTTCACTGAATCTTCATATTAATTTGAAGTAACAATTTAAAATTATAGTTTTTACCTTCGTTAGAAAATTTTTCGTTAAAAATCGATTGATTTAAATGAAGGAAAAAAAAAATGACTCCTTTTGCTTGCGCCTGCAACAGGTACAAGAACATGTTGCCTTGCGCCCGTCACCGGCGCATAGAATTGAACTCTTACGCCCCTCGCCGGTGCAAGCCACCACTCATTTAAGACCACCGTGGGCGCAAAGAAGGACAAAAAAACAAAAAAAATTGTCGGCGCCCGCCAAGGGCACAAAAGAAGTGGAAATTGCACCCATGCAGAGCGCAACCCTCTGCTTCTATGCGCCTCCCATGGGCGCAACCTATCCCTTCCATGCATCTATGCGGGTGCAACCCAAAAAAAATTTGCTTTTTTTTTTTTGTTTTTTGCGTTTTGTTTCAAAAATAATATTTTTACCCCACTGCCAGAAGAATTTTGCTCAAAATCTAATTTATTCATGTTGTAAATATTGAAAATTTGTAATATTACGATGAAATGTAATAAAATTTAAAAAATAGAGAGTTATTAGAGGGGTGAGTGTTCATATAAAAAATTTTTAATTGCTTTGCGTTAGTAATTTAAGCTCTGCAAAAGGCAACCCCTTTTATTTTTTATTGCATTAGATGGACCTAAGTCACATAAAGTCAAAGCAAGTTCAAGAGCGGGAGCAAAAGAAAGAGCACGAGAACGATAAAACTGAAAATTATGAGAGAGTGAGAGTGTCTTAAAATGCCTTGAAAGTAATTAATTAATATTTTATATATGTATATGTTAATACTATATTCATATAAAATACAATTAAATAAGCAAAATGTACAAAAGATGATGTTAAGATTAATTAATAAATATCTTTTCACAAACTATCACAAGATAATGTTTATAACTAATTTTAATACTAATATAATATATTAAGCTCTTTCATTGTTTGGAGGATGATAATAGAAAACTAACAACAATACTTAAGTCGCGAATTAAAGTTTCTTAAATTGTCTTAGAGCAGGCTCTTACACTTAATTTGCCAGATTGAAATTGGAGTGCTAGGGTGGCAATGGAGGGTAGAAGGGTTATGTAACGTAGAAATGGACGCATGTCAAGTGCTTAACATTAATAACTTTTAATTCGTTTGTTCATTCATTTTTTTTTTCTTTTTTCCCCCCCAATTCTTTGAGGATGGGATTGAACTAAACCTCTCTAACCCTTTTAAGGAAGATTTTAACATAAGATTGATAACACTTCACCCAGCAAATTTCAGTTTTTCGGAGAATTTAATTGCTTAAGGTTAAGTGTGAAAGTTATAAGAGTTTTTGGACTTTATCCTAGACAACGAAAATTTTATGTTCAATATAAGTACCCCAATTATTTTGCCGGTTTAAATTACAAAATAAGATCTTGTCATTCATTTAGAAAAGATTTGATAATTCAAACCATGTAATTAACAATTGCTATGCTATAGCGCATGGTAATTTCTATAAATATAGGTCAAACAGAATCATGCAATGCATAGCTATCATTTTCTCACATGTTACCTCATATAGAAGCCAATAATTTGAAATTAAGCATCAAGAGATTTTCCTTTCGTTGGAAAACTCGTAAATTTTAGGTCATAGGTGATCAAATCTTTCATCCCTCGTTGGGTTCGAGCATATATCAATCCTACTTGAGCCTTATTCGAAGGATAACTTCATGTAATGATTATTTGAAATAAAAGAAGAAGATACACGAGTAAAAATGAAAATAGAAACTTCTTTTTACGTCACAATCTTCATTGCCTCTAAAGCATTCTTCGGAATGACAGATGAATCATTTTCAAGCCATAAGCTAAAGATTATAAACCACATTTTGCTACAAACACATGATTCATTTGCATTCAAAGCTCTCACCAAATACGGATTTACAATACAAAAAGAATTCTCATCAAACCAATATTCAAATACATATAATATTATCTTACTAGTTCATTCAAAATTTGAAATCGGAAGGTGAAATTATGAGGGATCCAATCAACTTTTTTCAAGAGCTTTTGCTTAAGCTGCTGAAAGTTCTTTTCGAGAGACTGAGGCATTGAGTGCTCAAGCATTTCTACCATACCTAATGGAGATAAGCTCATTCCCTTTATGAAATACTCCACATTCTTTGGTATGAGTAGTTTTTGTTCTTTGTGTAGTTTTGTATTCATTTGAATATACTCTTCTTTAGCTATCTCTAGTTCCTGGAACACTTTCTTGTGCGTGTATAAACGAACCTGCGGGAGATTAACCGAAGAATGCAGCTTAAGAAAAGTTTAAATGTACTAAGTTGCTCTCCAGTTCTCAATTTATAAGGAGTAAGAGGGTGTTTGGATGAGCTTATGAACTCTTCAGGATATGTTAAAAGATGTTTGAGAACTAATAAACTTTAAAAAAATGTTATAAGATATTATGTACTGTTTGGCAAAATTATTTAATAAAGTACTTGTAAGCCCCAAAATAAAAAATTAGGATAAGCTATTTTGAATAAAGTACAGAGTTTATGCACTTTTAATTTTAATCATATTAGTTATGATACTATATGATTACTAACATCTTATAGGCTCCAAAACCCTGTTTTATGCAAAAACTTCAAAAACTTGTTCTTAAAACAAGATTTAACGTCTTATAAGCTTCAAAAACATGTAATAAGACGTAATAGATGTTTCAAATAAGATTTGCCAAACACCCTCTAAGTAGAGAATCAGAAAGCATTAAGCTGCTGCTCGTTTGAAGCAAAAGATTAATGGTGGCTTACCGGTGGATCTGATTGGCATCCTGAACAAAGGGCAAAATGCAGTCGAGGCTCTGGGTGCTTTAGTGCATAAGACTTCCGAGGATCTCCAGCTTTAAACTTGGTTTTAGGGAAAAATATGGAATGTAGCCACTGCAAGAAAAAACGACTTGAGTATCATTAAGCCATGAGAGTAATTTTTTATGGTTGCACCTTAATCTGAACAAGAAAATCATTCCAAGATGGAAAGGCTTTTCATTGGAGATAACATACATTCATGTATTTGGAAGTGCATGAAGACAATACCTGAGTCGGACGAGCCAAACGACACCTTAAGATAGAACTCTGTATTTTGTCGACGCTTATAGTATGGCCTCCAATGTTGTATGCAGCCTGGATCGAGAAAAAATGTGTATTAGCTGAAGAAGGTCAGTAAGAGGGTGTTTGACATTTCTTCTGATTTGTAATAAAGTGATTTTCATTTGGAAAAATTGAAAAGTAAGTAGTATAAGCTGATAGTTGGTGCTTGTAGAACTATGTATTTTCCAAAGCCGATAATTTTCAAAAATTATTATATTGCCCCCCAAAATATTTTTCTCACACTTTATCAAATCTCCGTCAAACACCCTTTAAAGTAAAAACCAGAGAACTTGCATTTTCAGTACCTTCAGGACTAAAGAACTCCTCTTTAGACTTCCCCGTGGAATCCCATATACCAAAAATGCCTGTATGAATTCGTAAATAGTTGCACTTGATTTCTGCCTCGAAACATAACATAATTGTTAAGACAAAACATAGTGTAGATATGAATTCTTACATGCATTACTAGTGCATTATGAACATTAATCCAGAATGCTAGTTTCTCGTCGTGCTTCAATTTCCCTGGATCAACTTGCGCCAACCTAGATATCAGAGACCTGAAAGTGTACTAACGACTTTAACTCTTACAAACACACTTATAAATGACATTGTCTTGGAAATTAGAAAAGAAACTAAAACATTTAAAAGTACCTGTAATTTTGTAGCAGCTGTTGAACAGAATTTAGCCTTTCACAATCTGTAACGATCCCGTTTACTTCAAAGAAAGTTCCAGAAGTTTCTTTGGAAGGTTCATAATGGAAAGGATTATTTAGCCACAAATTTTCTTCACACGATGGAGGAGGCTCGGATAGATGACAATATATGGTTGAGATGCATTTGATCATCTCCTCCGAAAGCCAATTGGGAGTTTCTCGAACGCAAAAACTAGAGCCAAGATACTCTTCCAGATTAGCGTTTGAAGTCGATTGATCCTGTGTCCGCTGATAAAAAGCCATGAAATGAGGCGCATTAGGAAGAAAGAACACTTTGTCATCTGAACTATGCGTGGTTTTACACTTCTATATAAATTTTTTCTTTTCCAATAGAACAACCCTATGTAATTCCATAATATATCTACTTTGAAAAATAATAAAACCATCCAATTTTATGGGCAAATTGGTCATTTTCCCAACATAGCTTCATTAAACCACGAGTTTTTTCACATGTTTCCTCTGTTTTCGAAATCTGAATGTGGTGCATATCTCATGATAGTTTAAGTGAGAAAATGTAGCTCTTTTATAAAGTGATGAAAATACTTTACACACACCCGCTCCACTCATGTGATGGAAGCCAAACAGAACGTTCCATCAAAATTAGGCCATTTATAACAAGGTAGAAAAGAAAATGTCATCTAGACAGTATAGTCTAAAACAATTTAGTTGGCAAAACGTGAAAATGCCATGGTTCAGATCTATATTTTTCACAATTTGCTAATAATACCCTACCTCAACGAACTTTCCAAGAAATAAAACATTTTATTGTCACTAGATTCTCATGTAAATAGATAAGATCAAATACCTCCAACATCGACAAAGGTAGTGAATGATATGCATCTAAAGCTTCAGCCACAGCTTCAAAAGGAGGTGAAGCTCTAAAGGAACAAGCTGACTGGTGAGACAGTGATGATTGGCTGCGGTATATACCACTGTCAATCAGCACATCTGCACCCAGAATGTTGTTGGATCTTATAGGCAACGCATTGGCCGAATCATCAAGTGGCACAGAGGAGCTACATCTAATGACTGAATCTTCATTCACTGGTTCTAAGTTGGTTTTGGGAAGTTGCAAAGACATGGAATTTGGAGTTTCAACATCGGTTTTTGGTCTTTTATCCGTTGTGGGTAAAGTAGATAGCCTTTTGGCAAAAGTTCTTCGGTATAGTGATAGAAGATACTTCTCCAAGTATACGACTTCTAACTCCAAAAGAGCGATTTCTTTGATGAGATCTTCAGCAGGCTGGACACAAACAAAGTCGTTGATTTTCGTTCAGAGAAGTTAAAAAGTGAGTAGTAAAAGTTTGACTATTTGCAGCTATAAATATGATAAAAGGCTGATATTAGGTGTTTGAGGAAAATAAGTGATTTTCCACGACTTCAACGTTTTTCACTATCATATGTCTCCAAAAATGATATTAAATAAGGATATTATAGTATTTTCAATAGTTAATGAAGAAAAATAACTAAAGTAGAATTTCAAAGCTACTAATAAGGTGCTTTAAGATTCTAGTGAATTTAAATTTAAATTCTTTCTCGTAAAAGCAGAAGCCATATACCAAACAATCCTTATAGCATTTTCAATAGGTAAAAGTTGAAAGCAAATAGTAAAAATACTGTCAAACACACTTTTAATACACATAACGGTAAAAAGAACAGTTTGAGAGATAGTTCTTGGGAAGTATTAAGCACACAAGATTAGAGAACTTCTACAAAAGAATAGAAACAAGAAAATAACCTGGGAAAGTGATTTATAAGCAGGATCATCCAAGAGAAGCTGGCGATTCATTGCTTTCTCTAGTGCAGAACGTACCACGGTTTGTCCCTCTAGTTCTTTCTCAAGTTGCACAATCTGCTATAGTTGGATATAGCATCATAAACCATGTAAATAAACATCAAATTCTAACGCCCTTGACTCCATATTGAAAACAGACATTGGCCAAACTGATAATTCCATATTTGTATTACGTTTTCACATGCTTTTTATAATGTATTTTATATCGTATTTAAGGAAAATAAGTTAACATGAGTGATTAATTGTCTTAAAGTGTAGAAATTACGACAAGCACACACAAAACAAAGGAAAAAGCCACTTGAAGCTGCGCGTCCGCTCAAGAGATAGAAAAAGAAAAAGAAAAAGAAAAAGAAACACAATGGAAGTTGCACAGACGTGCGCAACAAAGAACATGATGAAGTTACTGTAAGTTGCGCGTCCACACACAAACTCACTCTAAAAGCTGCCTCAAGAGATAAGGATTGTCCAAGACCAAACAAGTAGACGGCAAGGATTCTCCAAGACCATACAAGTAGACGGCTACTCAGACACTTGAAAACGTGAGACTCTTAACACTTATTACTATCTTGAGGAAAACAGTAAGAGGAAAATGATGTCCAAAGAACATTAATCTTGGGAAACATAAATAATTACCTCTTCTTTCAACAAACTTTGTGAAAGTTGTCTCTTCTTGGGTTCAAAGTTCTTCCCATTCCCCATAATAGTTTTAACTTTCAACTCCAAATGAGTGACAAAAACTTGTTAAAAAATACCCACAGGATTTTGTAAGAATTCTTGTAGATTTACGAACTTCACTTCCTCATTCCTCTGTCGTACAATTATTTCAACATTCGAAATCAGAACCATTTTATGTTAAACCAAAAGATTGTAAAACAGAAAGCAGGAAATCAAACGTACCTCTAATAGAGCTTTAAGGAAGAAATAAATGCATCAAGAGAGATAATAAATGCAGATTCTCCACAACTGGGGAGTATGAAATATTGAGGTTCTGTATTAAATCGGACAACTTGTGAGAAATCCTACTGAAATAGCATTAAATGAAAGAAGCATATAATCCAAGAGAAATTGACAAAATGCGTAAACAGAAACAAAAACACGGTATAAGAAAGATCCAAAATGACATTAATTTTGTGAAAACAAAAATACAGAACAGAGAATATGCAGGGTGGGTTGGAGAAAGACTACTCACAGATTCTTGGAAAGCATAGTCAGCGAGAAAGCTACTGTTGCGATGACCAAATGGGTTCAAAACAGATATTCTGAAAGTCCAAACAAACAGAGACTTACCACACTTGTTAAGCTTATATAATATGAGGTGACTTTGCTGTGGAAAAGACAATGATAGAGAGAAGAAAAATGAAGTTAAGGGAAATTGAAATGTTAAGTTTGTTTGGTTAGGTCAAGAAAATAATGAGGAAATAAGTGATGAGAAGTAGAGTTATAAATGCCTTAGCATAAGCAAAGAAAGGTAAATAAGTTTTTCCATGGTTTTCCTCCGTCTGGATTTTCTATTTTATTTCACGAATATATGCTAAATGTATAGCATCCAAACTCTTATGTTATTATAATTTATCAAAAAAAAACTCTTATGTTATTATAAGCAAAGATATAATATACTTGATATGTATATAATACCTAAAATAAGAAATAAAACATTATTTTGGAATAGAGAATCCTAACGGCTAACGGCTTTTTCTCGTCATTTTGTGAGGAATATATTTTCTTATAAAAATACATGATTATGGATATGATATATTTAACTTGCATCCATGCAATAAAATAGAAAATGAAACATGAAATTGAATGGCAGATGCAAAGTGCATCATAACAGAAAATAATGCGTAGAGAACTTCATTGAATAATTAGGGAGTGCTTATAAGATGGTACAAAATATTTGGTAAAATTTTTTAAAAGAAATGGTTATAATATCATCAACTAAATATTGAGATTAAGAGGATATTTTGTGAAGTTTATTTGAACTTCTTATAAACTCCTGCATGATATGTTTTTGGAACTTACAAAATATTAGATCTCATGTTAAAAATAAATTATAATAGTGTTTGAATAAAATAATATTATAAAACTTATGAGATGTTAATAATAGTAATTTTATATATAAGATCATAATGTTTTATACAACCGTTTTTAAGCAAAAATTATCAAATAATTTATAGCATCTTATAAACTATGGACTGAAGTATCTTGAAGAGCTTATAAGCTCATCCCTCCAAGTTGAATTTAAATGGCAATTATGAACTTAAATGGCAAAAAAATGATCATGCACAAACAAAATATTCTAAATTTTGAAATATCTTAATATTTTTAGTGGGAAAAATATATTTATTGGAGTTGGACTACATTAATACTACATGATGCTTATTCATGCACACATGCGGGCAAAGTGGAGATGGGACTTGAAATTGAAAGGGGATGACTATTTTTTGTTTTGACTATTCACTTTTTTCAGAAACTTTTTATTGGCTTTATGTTATGCTTTGGCTTTTTCTCTGCATCAAAAGAAGTAAATTAGTTGTGGGACTTTTGTTTTATTTTATTTTATCTTTTTTCTAAAAATGTAAGAAAGAAAGAAAGAAAGGAGAGAATTGGGCATTTAATGCTTTAGATTCACTTGGCAGTTGGCATAATCAAAGATTATGACTCAAAACTGAGGAACACACAGAGGGGACAATAATTTATCAAAAAAAGCACAGGGGGGACAATAAGCATATAAATGCGCAAGGTATAGCCCGTGACCATGAAAATATTTTGCCACCTCCAAGAGTCTAATTCTTGATTCATGAATCTTATAAATTTGAAATATGTGATTCATCAAAGATAATTAATAACTAAATTGATGCAATGAAGTACTGATTTTCGAGAATTTTCTTTCGAATAATTTGAGCTTTGAAGAGATATAGCATTTGAGTTTTAGAGGTATCAACACAAACAAACCATCAAGGACATTGAGTTTTGGCACGACGATAAAGAAAATTTTGTAAGATCAGACATGAGAAAAAAAACAATGCAAAAACATAACTAGACTTCTTCTTGAAGCGTTATTTGATGAAATTTTGAGTCAAAGAATAGCAAAGGTATATGGTCTCCCGCTTAGGCTATTAAATTCAAAAACTTGACATCAAGTCAGTCAAAATGTGTTAAAAAAAAAACAAATAAAATTATCATAATTAGGTAATGTTCATTTGAGGCTTGTGCCCTTGAGATCAATGAAATACTCATCATGAAAAATTGACTAACGTTCATATAAAGTTTTAAAAGGATAAATATGGTATGTGAACTCCATTTACCTCTTCTTCAAACTCTTTTTTAGGCTAAAGGGAATGCCTCCACTTTATCCCACTTTAATCACTTAATTAATCTCCCAAATTATCATCAAAGGACAAGAAGGTAATCATATCTTGACAACATAATCTAAACATGGATTCTTGAAACCCCTTATGATGAACATATAAAAATCTTGAAAATCAATTATAAAGTTAAAAGATGCATTAAAACCAATGAAAAACCAATCATGCCAATTTTGGCACCAAACATTATGGGAAAAGTTTTCATATAGCATTGGCTTTAGCTCACCTCAAAAGGGCTGAAAGTTGAAGGTCAAAACAAAAAGCAAAAAGGAGATGCAAGTGAAATATGACTGATTTTTTATGTGCATTTTGCATGGCTAAATTATGATTCTCTTATCTATAAAATTATAGACAAAGTCACGCTATCCAAGAGGATGGAACATTTGTGATTCACAGCTAGATCGCCTAAAGTTAGATAAAAAAAAGAAATGTGGCTTTTTTATGGGATTTGGTGCTATTTGCTTCTAATAAAGAGTGACATTCTTACTAAAAGTTCACTATCTTTAGGTACCATTTTATGGGGTTTGTCAAAGATGTGGAGATCTAAAAAAAAATTAAAAAATTAAAAATTGTTTGGTCATTGTATTTGATTCAGATATTGGGATTTCTTTTTATCAATGGATTAACTTTGATTTAATTCGGAACCTGAAAACACAAGATAGATTAGAGTTCTTAGATGAAACTAAGAAAACACTCTAAAACATTTTAAATTAGTAAAGGCCTGAAAGGGTAAGTTGGTAAGAAATAACAATAAATGCGGTACTAAATGTATGGACTGTGTATCGCAAAAATGAGTATATTTCTCCTATTTATAGATTAACTGCTGACATGAAAGAATCCAGAATATAATCGCCTTTTTCCATCGATACGAGAGTAGTTAGTTTGATTTTCAGCTCCAAATCCTAACAACGTAACAAAGGTGAGAGTCAATATTTTTTATGTTCACACTGCAAAGAATAGTGGTAGTTATTTATATCACAAGAACACTTAAGAAAAAAGGGAAAAAGCTAGTACTATAATTGAATCATGAATGTAACTAAATTTACACCAAAATTACATCAAATAAGACACATCTGTCACAAAATTTTGTAATAACTGTTGACTTACAGGTCTTGAACTCTGTTTCAACATGAAATTCTTAATTTAAGAAATTCATGCTATTTTGTCATTTGCTAGAATATTCAAACAAAAATGGTTTGTATACCAAAGCATACATTATTAATTAATTAATGAAGTAATTAATTATAATTAGCAACAGTCTTCTAGTAGGTCAATTATCACTTTCCCAAAGAATCTTACAGACATGCTGGTAGACCAATTAAATACGTTGATTACATCGATTAATTGCCAATTAATGACTTAGATTAATATACAAACTCCCAAGTCATTGAAATTGGTGAGAAACACATTTAATTACATTCTTGAAATGCATAACAAAAAAAAATCATTAATTGATGTCTGCAATTAATGTTGTTATTAAGATTAATCTCGGGCTAATTGCTCGATAAAATGGTCATTAATTGAAATGTTAAACAAACAAAAAGATTATGTATTGGTCCAATGATGTCTCGAAATAAGTAATTTTTATAGGATAATTGTCGTGTACCTACTATTTTGGTTAAAAAATATGGTTGAAATAAATTTAAATTTTACATATGAATGCCGATCATATTTATATATATATATATATATATATTTTCAAATTATCTCAAGAGGAATTCTAGATCAAATTCGCTTTGAGTTTAACCTATTCAATTTTATTTTTTTTATTTAGAGTAAATAAATTTATATCTATCATATATAATATGAGTTTATATGCAAGGGGGAAAAAATTAATTGGTCCTTTTCTAAGATTTAAGGCCCAGAAATTACAAAGGTTTATGTCGTTTAACTCGGTCATATCCAGCTCATATACTATCTGGATATGACCTAAAATAGGTGTTTAACAATTTATCAAAGTAGCATTAACTAACTCCGTCGTAAAAGCTTGGTATGATATCTGCAAATCTTCAAGCACTATAATATCTCCAATTGTATTAGGACAAGAGTATCAAATTTTCAGTGTGAACATTTATTTAAAAGCGATGACATTTCTTTCCTTTCACTCGTACAATTTAAGTACTAAAGGATTTTCGTTATGATCCTCAATAGCTCAAATTGGTTTTAAATTAACCCTTTAGTCTAACGAGGATGTGAACCCATTGAGGATTAACACATACACATCAAGAACATTTTGTTAACCTCAAAAAAAGAATAAGTGCTTAAATATATTTGTTTAAAAAAGTTAGAAAAATTACGTCTCATCGCTTATTTATTTATGTGGATGAATGTCAAGTTTATTACATTTGCAGTCAAATATTTAAAAGAAAATATTTAATATATTTATTACACATACATCAAATGAAACAAGAAACGATATATTTTTGGAATACAAGATCTGTACAGCCAAACTTCACAAACAGGGAATGAAAGTGTAAAAGCTGTGAAGAGAGGGGAAAGATTAGCCTTTTGAAATCTATACACTTTGAAGTCATAAGACAGTGTTGAAAATGCGATCTAAGTATATAATTAATATGGTCTTAACATAAATCTTTGACAATCTCAATGGTCAGAGACATCAATCTCTGTACTAAAAATAAACCAAACCGAATCTTTACTCATAGATTACTGTACCATGTTGCAGATTAATCCATTTTTTCTCACTAAATTCAAGAGTTTTGTTGCAGATAAAAAAATCACAAAAGACACCAAAGCGAACTTTCCAAAGGTGCAAAAGTCAAAACCAAAGGGGGAATCTGCAAAAGCATATGGCATGTGGTTAGGATGTTTTACATTAAAATGAAGTTTTCTTTCATAATATTTTATTTTAAATACATGATAATTGTATTAAATATTTTCTTATTAAAAATAGATTGTCGATGCCATATACTTAATTTGTAACTGTACAATAGAATATAAAATAAAACATGATAATCTAACGTGTAAGTTTGAATTGGGGTATTGTATTCCGAATCAATGTTTCATTTCTTATTCATCATTCAAACACACATTAAATATTTGGCTGAGGATGCCATGCACTGCAGACGACAGTTGAAATTTATAAAAGTTAGAAATAAAACCAATTAGAATTTTTCAATTGGATTGGAAAAAATGAAACCCAAAAGCCCAACTTTAAGTCAACAAAGCCCAAATGTATTGGGCCAAGGATTTTGAAAGAGCCCAATGCAAGGTCCTCCTTTGTAGAACCCAGAAGATCAATTGCTACCATTTCACTGAAGAGATATATACTTTCATATCATAGCTAGAATCTTTTTGCACAGCACTGCCACATGGAAAATACTAACAACAAACTGGGCAACAAGAATTTGCCCATCAACTAACAAGCAAAAGGAGAATAGAATCTACACATTATAGCCTATTATTCCACCTCCAGCTTAATCTCCAAACCCTATTACTCCCCAATATTAGAGTCCAACCAAATGAGTATGTACACAGCTAGGCTAGCTTTCTTGCCCATTGCATCTCTACAATAGTCGACGAACCAAGTAGGACAAAAATAACATGTGAACAACGACAAAATCGTTTCTCCATGAATCATCTGCAGTGCTCGTACGCCATTGCGTGGATGGAATTAGAGTACCCTTTTATGCATTCGCTTGATGAGCCTCCGCAGGCAAGTTGAGATCAAGAACACTGCCTGTCGAACTTCCTCTTCTAGGACGCTTCCGTGATAACTGCAGATTCTCGTAAGTCCCGGATGAGGACGATGCTTGGCTTATTGCTATCGTGTCTCCTACAAAATGCATCAGAAATGTCAACAGACTGCGAGAACTAGTGTTCGTTCTGCAATTGATAAATGTAACCCGTCCACTATAGTGTGTAAATATAATCAGATTACAGTCCTATATTAGCTTATTGATCCTTTAGACAAACATGTCTCACCAGGTAAACTGCTAAGAAATGCATATGCTAAATGAAATTCTCCAGAACTTCCATTTAGCTGGCGACCAGATAGTTGAATAAGATATATATACATATATGCAATCAGTACTTACATGAGTAGAATAAGCATTAGGTAGGCTTCAGAAAGCACACTGAAAGTAACCCTCTGCAAGACAAGTTTTTCAAAATGCAAAATTGCCTTGCATTACAAATCAAACAAAAAACCAGAAACTGATTGACGGAAAATTTGACCGGATGCTAAGCTATGTTTGGATCAATGAATCCAATGAAGAAAACAAGAAGGGAAAGACAAATGTATAATAATTGAAGCACAAGGTTACTTCCTTTGAAGAATGGAAAAATTCTTCCTTCTCATTCCTTCTTAAAATCCTGGATGCAGACACAGG
>JACFYI010003825.1:1604602-1620101 GCA_014898755.1 Handroanthus guayacan | reverse complement strand
GCTATTCTGTTGGTAATAACACAACAACTTTCTAATTCTTTGGGCTAAACATAAACATCAATCATTTTCTAATCTATATATCTAATTATTGTAATCTTTGGAGTGTGACTATATTGCAAACAATAATTTCTGTAATGCATTATATTACATCAATATAGTTATTTTATTTCAAAAATTAGTAACAAGTTATTTGTTCTATTTTAAAGCTTAGTAGCACTTTCTCATCACAAGTTAGCATATATTCTCTTGGTAAGTGAAATTTGATTTTTGCTAATATGAATTCTATAATGTTCATAGAACTCTCTAATTTTTTTTTTTTCTTCAACATTTATGTTTGTTAGATCAGGATACTTGTACTCTCAAAAAAAAAATAAAAATAAAATCAGGATACTTGTAGAAAATTATTTCAACTATATGAGTTGTGTTAAAAACCTGGATCACAGAAGTCGTATTAATTTGATATATGCAGCAAAAATGAATATGTCTGCAGCAGATCTACAGTGAAGAGTTCCAACCATTACCACAAAAAATGCATTATAGAATTATTATTTTCTTCACATTGCTTCATAAAAACATGAAACCAGAGGCAAGTTCAATTCACTTTACCAGTGGACTGAACATCTGCCTTCGAGCATTTATTGCTGTTTGCTTGAGTGCTCCATCCAACAGACAGCTCCTCTGCCTTCTCAATGCCGTTTGACCGGTATGGAGCTATATTATGACTAGTATATTGTAGGGAACCCAACAAGTCGTTCTCAATACATTCATACCTGCAAGATGAGCAAACATGTAAACTTCTTCATTCACCACAAAATTTAGCCTACTTGGACGACTTAACTTACATTTTCTTGCAGAGGCTATCAGTGATCGCAGAGAGATTAATGACTTGCATCCTTATTTCCATGATTTGTTCTTCAGAGTACTCATCAAATGGGTCCTCAAAAAATTTGGATAACTTCTCAACATTTGACTCAAGCTGCTGCTGCTGGTCCTCAAATAAATTCTGCTTTATTTCACTTTCTTTTTTTGTCATCTCACCCGTAAACAAGTCGTCACCAAACATATAGAACGCAAAAGGATATGAATATGAAAGAGCTCGTCTTGATCTGAAGAGCCTGTAAAGCCCATTTGTAACCCAACTGAAATCTCTTAATTTTGAGTCCTTTGCTTCCAAATTGGATACTTTTTCCTTTATGGTTTCCCTCAGTCTAGATTCCTGCTTAAAGGAGTCTGTATGAGCTTTATAACGATTATGATAGTGCATGTATCTATAAAGGTCTCGCTTTGCACGCTCAGCCTTCTTCTCACTCTCTTCCTTATAGCGACCACAGCTATGATTAACAATATGGGACCAAGTATGGTCTCGGCCCGTAGCTCCACCACACAGCCAACTAACGCAGGAAATAGAACAGTAAGAATACACAAAACTGCGTGATAAGAATGTCCCTAATTGGATAGGTAAGTATTGAAGATACAGAAGAACAACCCCAAGAATGTTTATGGCATGATGTAGGCATGGACACGAAAACAACAATATGAAGGCCATTCTTAGCAGCATAATATAATCAGTTAACAGGTATAATAGCAACAAGATCAAATAATGACATCAGGCATGAAGGAACTCCAGTCCAAGGATAATGATAATGACCATTCTGTTTGAGTGATTAACAAGTCAAAAAAGTACAAATGCAAGTGTAAATGATTGTGCCTTCCAATATATCAGATGGTCTGAACTTTCTTTAATAGTTACGGAGTCTGATATATTAAATAATAACAAGAACATGAATGTTTACTACAACAGTTGACCACTCAACAATTCTGACAATGGTCCTCTGCACACTATTACCAGGTCCGGCACTCATTTCCTCAACTAAAGTATCATCATCAACAGCACTTAAAGCAATCTGGATTCCTCAAACATCATACTTCAACATGGTTGGCTATTTCATGGACAAGTCACAAATTAAATTTCACTAATAAGCTACGTTTTCAAACGATGCCTCTTCACTCTTGGTTGTCAGGTGAATTGCACAAACAAAACTCCAGTACTTCTGTTAAATTGGAAAATTGGAAGGGCATAGTTTCTAGACTGCATAGAACACACGAAATAAGCCCAAGAGCAGAGAAGTGTTTTAAATGACTTGAAACCCATAACCTTCTATTAGGCAATAGATTTGTAGGAGCATCATTCAACAAAATCAATACAGGAACAACTTTCACAAGCACTCCATGTAAATTATGCAATAAGTTGCAAAAATCAGAAAAAGGCGCTAAGAAATCACTCTTACCAAAATGCTTGCCCACATAAGCAACTGACTAGGTTGCAACCACCATTTTTCTCAACCGGTTTGAGACACTTAGGACAAGGCTTTGTATGCACAGTTATCCAATTGACTGTCTCGGATTCGTCACGACATTTCTTTCTCCATAGCTCCCACATCAAGCATGAACAAGGGGAATGGGCTTCTGATAAGCAACTGAAACAGAACTGTAAACCACAAGAACATTCTACCTCACAGAATTCATCATTTTCTACCCGGATTGCACTCCCACAATGGGGTACACTAGGACACCATTTAACCATCTTGTTGTCCTCAATGTATGACTCAAGCAGAAATCGGTCAAATTTCTCTGCTAAATCTGGGTTTCTTACACTAACTAGCTTTCTAATAATAGCTTCGTCACATATAGCATTGCATTTGTGGGCCATACACCTAATCCTCTTGCTTTGCCCCTCATTTATTTTGACAATGAAATGCTCTGTCCAACCTGAAAATTTAGCAATATACAGTCACCAAATAAAAAGAACCAACTGTATCCAGAATTACAAGTGGGAAAAAAGCAGAAGTCAAAATAAGAATCCCATCTTCCAAAAGGCATGCAGAATGCCAATAAATAAAAGATAAACAAGAGTGTCAAATTTCACGAGACACAAACTAACAATGCCATCCAGTGGAATAGCAGAACCTTCTAAGATATTCATGCCATTTTCCATTTTCCAGAACAGAAGCCTGGTAAAAAATCCAGTGAAGGAAAGGTTGCTTACAGTTGTTGCAAAAGCAGTGGCCACAATCCATTTTTGTTGCATCTTTCACGGACACATCATCCATACAGATATTACACATAACTTTAGATGAAGACTCTAGTGGATTGATATCAGTAACTCCAACCACACTAACACCAGCTTCAGAAAACATGCAAGATTTCCCCTTCTCAACATAAACTGCTATCAATCTCTCAACATCCCATCGGTAATGAATGAGAAGAGTTCTGGCATGGTGCTCTCTCACTGATAGCAAGTCCATTACTTTCCGCAAATCTTCTCTCTGCATATATTACGAACCAATGTTCAAATGCATTCCATCTGTTTCTTTTATTTGACACTTTCAATAGACTTAGAGGGTGTTTGGTGAGCTTATAAGCTCTTCAAAATATCTTATAAGATGTTTAAGAGCTCATAAGATGTTAAAATGTGTTTGGTAAAATTTTTCAAAAAAGATCTTATTAGCTCCCAAAATAAGATGCTAAAAGCTTATAAGCTCTTTTTAGAAAATTAAAGAGCTCTCAACTTATTTTTAAGATCTTAATATCTACCTTTATTTTTAACCATTTTAATTACAACATTGTCATCACTAATATCTTATAAGTTAAAAAGTCTTATTTTATCCAAACACTTTAACAACTTATTTTTAAAGTAAGATCCAATATCTTGTAAGCTCCAAAAATATCTTATAATATGTAACAGCTTATAAGATATTTTAAATAAGCTTAGCCAAACACCCTCTTAGAAAGAAAACAAACATAAAGTCATCGTACTTTCTTGAAATCATTTTTCCAGAATATTACAGCTCTTGGTGGATGAATGATGGAAATATTCATGAACTTGTTTCATAATATTTTGAATTAAAGGGGCATAATAGGATTCTGAAAGCTTCCACAGCCGGTAATTCAAACCTCAATTAAGGAGAATTCCGTCAATGCCCAAACTTAGCATGTCTCAAGTGTATGAAAGAAGAATTGAGAAATATGAAAACTTTTATTACCTGAGCAGTTAACAGAGACCCTTTTGTGATTACCTGCAAAACGCATCAAAAAGGGAAACAACTTCAAATGATTATCCCCAAAATGAGCAAGAACTTAAAATAAAATTCTCTCGACTAGAATTGTCAAAGATCTTCAATCAAAAACGAATGACTTACTAATGTAGAGTAGAGCAGATCACCGGGTGTAATAATAAAAAGAAGAGACCACATAACAAAAATTGAGCATAGCCATGGAATGATAAACCAAAGCAGCATGCATCCATAAGCACATTGTAAAGAAATAAATACAGGGGATGCTCGGAGTATCTCCAAAAGATGTCTCAGACTATCAATTGCAAAATAACACCACGTACAACAAATTAAAGATGAAAAAGAATATCAAACAACTTCTTCTTATAACCCAAAGCCAAATTTCACCAAGATGGACTATATCAAGATTCATCCCACAATTCCCTACTTTCAACTTCCATATAATAAAAATTGACCCCAAGAAACAAAAAGAAAAATCAGCATTGTTAACATCTAAAACCTCAGAATAGCACCAACATATGCAGGATAAAAAGAACTACTAAATCAAACTCACCCAATAAAATTCCCACTGTTTCTTGACAAATCAATTAAGTATAAAACTTATACAATCATCTCGACAGAATTACTCCTACAAGAGAGAATTTTCACTTACATGCATTCTTAAACTCACGTAAAGTTGTGCAACTGTGTACTCACCTTGGAAGAAGGGGCTTTGAATGGGGCCCACTGACAATCGGACTCTTCATTCTCGAGATCACCCAACGATTCAGGTTCTCGATCAGATGCATAGTAATCATCTTCCTCCTCACTGCCGCCACTGTAATAACAATCCTCCATAATCTGATAGTTATCTGATTAATCTCTTATATAAATAAGTGCATGTATGCAAACAAATCGATGATGCAATAATCTTCTTCGCTATCAGCCACCTTGATCGGCTCCAAAGATCAGTCGGTCGTCATTCTCAGGCGAAATTCAGCCAGCGAGTGAAAGAGACAGAGAGAGAGAGCAATTGCAAATATCACGAAGGGTTTTCCTTTGGGGTGAGGAGAAAGCTTATTTGTAGTCGTAAAGAATGCTCGTTACGACGTCGTCTGCCCAGTTGTGCAGCGCAAGGATTCTGCAAACGACGTCGTTCGCCTAAGTCAACTAACGGAAAATCTTGCTAAATTATTATTGTTATTATTATTTTTTTTCTAACACAAACATGCGATTGCCATTTATTAGCAGTTTAATAGCTCTCATTTAGCATTTTTTTTTTTGGAGAGAGAGAGAGAGATTTAGTTATTTATTATTAATTATTAAATGAAAAACGAAAAAAAAAATGAAAACAGAAGAAAAGGTATTCTACCCTAACTTTCGTATTTAATCAAATTCTAATTTCGAATATTTTTAAACTTTTAAGATTCCTTAAAAGAAAATATTGGTTTTTTTCTTTTTTTTTTATTAATTTTTTATGAACAGTGTCTTTGGCTATTTATATAATAAGGTATTTAATGACTTTCCAAACTTAAAGACTTTATAATAGGGAATATTGAGTTAGGATGCATATTACAAGTTAATATTCCTTAACTACTCAACTTTATTAGGTATAATTTAGGAAACTAATATTCTTAAATTAACTAGTCTTATCATGTACAATATAGGGAAATAGCTAGATTTGTATTGGTATAAAACTTTTGACAAATTAATTGATATTCTTAAATTACTCGATCTTATTATGTATAATTTAGGCTTTGTATATTTATTTTTGGAAATGCATTCAATGAGCTTCCAAACTTAGAATTCACGAATATGAAAACATTTAATAAAGTTGGATTTTTATAAATTAATATTCATAATTACTTACATGGACATATGTAACTTATGAAAATAGACAAATTTCCTGCGGAGTAAAATATGATATAAATTAAAATTGTTATTTATGAAATGTTACCTCGAGTTTATTTTAATAGGTCTACCTATCGAGGTAGGGGTGTGATTTATTTACAATTCAAAAATGAATTTCGAATACTTTTTCATTTGTTAAAAGAAAGATGGCTGGAAGGACAGTTGAATTACAATTCCCTTGCCTCACCCTTGATAATTTATCAAGCACAATATGCTTTTATATTGGCGAAGCTATTATTCACAGGCCAATGGGGATATCATTGACAGTAAATAACTGATGGGGTTCGATAGAATTGTATAACTAACAAATCCATATAATGACTATTATACAATGAATTTAGGAAAAAAAAAAAAAGAGAAGTATAATGATAATTGAATTCTCAAAGTCTTGTTAAGAGTTAGACTTCTTATACGTAAGAAATTCTTGTTGTACAGAGTTCTAGTAAGACCTTTGCATTGCGTAAGGAACAAATAAAGGTGATAAGATTATTAGAATTATCTCCATGCCAACAGACGTCATGCTGGAGTAGCTCAGTTGGTTAGAGCGTGTGGCTGTTAACCACAAGGTCGAAGGTTCAAGCCCTTCCTCTAGCGAATTTTAGTTTTTATTTTCTTTCAAAAGTCCTATTGCCAAACAAACAGGTCCTCACATACTAGCCACAGTATCTCAAACCTCAAGGTTTTTTCCGCCTTCTCTTTCTCTTAAGTCTTTATCATTAAAAAAAGAATAAAAAATATTTAAAATATTTAAAAAATACACAGAGGTTAAAGGACATAAAACATCATTTTAGCCCACAGGTACATAGACATCCTCGTATCATGTACTATTTTATATGCCAGCGCAAAATTACCAGTAAGCACAACTTTATATTGAAATTCACAAATATGAGATGGTTCGGTATAACATACTTTGATTAAAATGTAATGAGGTGAAAAGGAAAAAAAAGGAGAAAATGATCAGTGTGATATTCCAGGATTTCAATGGAAACATCAATTATGCAGGTACGCATACTACCCGGCATCAACTTCCTGAAGTATCAGTCTTCGGCTTGAAGAGACAACAGTGAACTGCAGTTGACTAAAAATTATGAGCAAGAATTAGAAGCTTATGGAGAAGCATTGTTCGTTGGTCAGTGGTACTTCTTTCAAGGGCCCAGAAATTGTTTCCGACTTCCTCACCTTCATTTAGGGTAAAAATTACAAACTTGAAGGTGATCCATAATCGAGATCATGTTAAGGGATGAACTGCAAGGTTGGAACAATAGATGGCGAGGTGAATTATTGAAAGAATGATAAATAATAAGGGAAATAACAATGTCGAATACAACATTAGCATTACCAATGAGGTTTAAAACCGTTACCTTTCACATTAGACTTCACATCTCATCTAGATTTGTACGAAATAAATAGTCTTCGTTGTCTAGTTCCTCATGGAAAAGAGATATAGATGGCACATCAGTCTTTTCGGTATTTTCAATGTTATCTGATGATCTTTCGCCCTGCAAGATGGTTGCTGTTATTATTCACAAGCTCAATTTGGCATGCATGATGATGAAGAATTACAGTGAAAACCACTTCATGTAATATGAAGAAATATTTTTGCAATTTTAGCTATTAATTTTTGCAGGACGGACCTTCTTCAAGATGTAGAAAAAATAATGAAATCCATCGCCAAATGTTCTCCATTCAACTGACCAGGTAAATGCGGGAGCATTAAAGAAACGACGCCTGAAGTGCGGCTGAGGAATAAAAAAGTAAGATCTCATCCATTGTATAATCACTTATAGAATCTAGAAAGTAATTCAATTCTTTTCCTTCTACCTGGCCAAAGGTTATGGAGATGAAAATGCCATGGGGTTTCAGAACTCTATGAATGCCTTCAAGCATTGTCATGACCTTGCTCACCGTCACAGGTTCAGGGTTCCAAGGATCACCGGAGTCCACGAACAATACATCCTTCATGTTCCAAAAAACTAATTGTGTAAATATAGACATACCAAACAAGCAGTTTACAGGTTCAATGGTGCTAGTAATGAAACAAAAAAGTCAGTCCTGCATTTGAGTTGTGGATTAATGAAAAAATGAATATAAGAAAGGCTGGTGGATGCAGTTCCCCTTGAGAAGGAAAATGCAGCAGAAAAACCAAAATGTAAGGAACTTATACAGAAATAAAAGCAGAGGCAGAAAGAAATTTAGCATATCTATACTTGTAATTGCACATATAAGTGTATACATCATAACTTTACAGTGTTTCCCTTAACTATAACCACAGCAAACATTCATCTTAGAAACGGAGATGGAAGTAGAGGGCAGGGAGCAATTTAGTATATTTTTGCATTTACACTTCTAACTACACAGATACAACTGAAATTAATCAATTTATTTTTAGCCACTCCAGTTAAGGAGGGAAAGAAGTGGATCCAGGAAGGAAGGGACTTCTCAACCAAACTTTCACTTAGATCCTATCAATCCAATACATTGTAGAATGATGAGGGTATGCATTATAACTTTACCATGGTTCCCTTCTCTATAACCACATCAAAACATTCATCTTCAAAAGGCAGGTCTAACATGTCAGCTTCCAGCACTTTAATTTCTGATGGCAGTAATGGAAAACAGAAAAAGAAAAATGAGAATAGAGTTAAAACCGTGATGTAATTCAGAACATCAAAGAATTTTCAAGCTAAACAATTGACACAGTCGGAATCGGGTTTTTCTTAGCCCCACATTCTCAACTAAGTTGCAGAACATGTGAGAAATACAGAGGACAATTTAGTGAGAAAACTTCTGCCTATGAGTTTCCACATATGAGAAAACTTTGCGAACTTCTCAGTCAAAAAGCTAAAAAATCACATCGCTTAAAGTCTTCTTACTTTAAGAAATTGAATACTACATCAGATACATCCATAGAAAAGATGAACTACACTAGTCACTAATCGTAAAATATTCGAAAATTACGATGTTAGCTACCTTTGTAACCCTTAGAAAGCAATCGTTGCTTCATCTTCTCAACGGCAACGGATGACAGATCAATGCAGGTCAGTTCAGTAATTCCATCTCTGTACAGTTCTTCACACAGCTTAGAATTTCCACATCCAATCTCCAATACCTGCTTGTCGAAAAGCCACATTCAGTTATATAAACCAACTAATTTTCAGAAAATAAACAATTACCAAAAAAAAAAAAAAAATTCAGAAGAACTGAGAGAATAAAGATATATTTACAGCAGAGTTGGGTTTAATGTATTCAAGAATGAGGTGACGGAAATAAGAATAGTCTTTGAACCACTCGTAATGCTCTTCTTGAGCAAACCTCTGCTCCCTGAGATTCATATTTCATTTCAAAAATAACAAATACAGTTCAATCACCATGAAATTACACATACACACACGCACAAATTGAAGAACAAAACGGCTTTTGCTGCTGACCAGTAATTGGGGTCGAGGTATGCCGAAGCAGTAGCGGGAACGACGTCGCATTTGTGGCCTTCGGAGAGATCCATATTTCTAAGAATTGGGGATTTTTTTGAGTTTGATTTTCACAAAAATTAGAAAGCAGAGCATGAGAGAAAAACCCTAACGGTTAAACCCGCCCATTATTGCCGGCTCCTACTGCAGTAGAATTATTTTGATAATGATCCCCCAACTTTTTGTTAATATTGAAGTGGCATAAAAAGTTATCAAATACTTCAAATGTTTCCCAAATTTAGAAATAAGTTTCAAATTAATACTTATTCAATGGATTCTACTCAATTACTTATCTAAAAAGTTTCAATCAAAAATGTACCTCCTTAAAGTTCAATTATTTCATTTATATTATTCATTATGCACGTGATATTCAAATTTGTCGTTACATATAAAAATTTTAATCTAGACATTACCCATTGATTCTCATGAAAGTATTTTGTCCTTATAGATATACATTTCAGTAATAATTAATATAATTTAAAATAATCTTGTCATTAATATTTAAGAGACTATGTGTATACCTATTTATAAGTATAAATTGAAGTAAAAAGGAGAAGAAGATTGCACTAGCATTCTTTATTAACTATAACCATGGTTACAATTTACAAAGGTATTTTAACGTAATAATCAATAACATGGTCAAAATAACAATTACAAATAGCAATATCACATAATCATACTTCCAAAAACTCCACTCCTTTTGAATTCATTGTCTCTCACAATTTTGCACCATTAATTTGTACTCATTTTGAACACTAAGAATATAAAATTGCACATATTTGAGTGGAAACCTTTTCTTTCATAAATTTAAATGTTCTTCGGGGAAGGCGAGGGAGAACTCGGTGGCTTCAAGTCCTCATACCTGCTTGTCCAAACAAAGATGAAGTTAGCATCAAACATGTCGTGTTTAAGTTTGTTTGAATTTTTATTGCACTTTAAACATTGTGTGGGAGGGTTTGCTTCTTAATCGAATCAACTTGAACAGACTTTAATGGAGTCAAACAAGGATCTAGCTCGAGTAGGTTCCTCTCCTAACACACATTTAACTATATTCTAACTAGTCGAATTAAGCTCGGAACAAGCTTTAAATCTTATGAAAAAAAGTTTAATATTGGTTTCTTATATTTAAACTCCAACAAACTTTTAACAATCGATCTCAATTTGAGTATCTAGTGGCCCTAGATGAAGTAAACATGCTATATTATATTGCACGTACTATCAACTCAAGTTGTAAACGCAAAACAAGTGTACTTACATCGTGTAAGGCGAAAGGGGTCTACTCTTTGATTTCTCATCCATGGGATTTTCTGGCTTGTTGTTTCCCAACAAGGTTGGGACGCTAGGAGATGGTGACGAGGGGGGCTTGAGGTCATCGTATCTGTAAAACAAAACCAATTCAAATATTCCAACCTTGTGAAAAACAAATGACATTTCAAACATAGTATGAATCTCGACGTACTTAGCCCCAAATGAAGTTAGAAACTAAAGAGTACGAACTTACGCAAGAAATGGAGAGTGATTAGTAGCTAAAGATTTTGTCGGATCTTTTCCAGCTTCAGTGCCTTCACTCGTAGCAACGTCATTTCCATCAGGAAGCTGTGGTTCCACTTCAGTTGACGAAGTGGTGGAACTTTCTGCAGTAGGCGTGATCTCCGTCTTGCTGGCGTTGATGGCACCAAAGCCAGTGCTCGGGGTAGGAGTTGGAGAAGTTGGTGGCTTCAGATCCTCATAGCTACAAGTTGGGAAAATGCCAAGGTTAGTGTCAGGAAGATATTAAAATTCCATACGAATAAGTGCATCTAACACAATATATGGGATCTTGACAACACAGACTACATAGATTTTTATAGGTGAAGATACCAAGTCTTGTCTCAGATCGAAAGAAGCAAAGGTCTTGACAGACTCTATATGTTGTTCAACTCTCACACTTTTTGAGGCGCCTTCTAAGGACAAGCCCCCACCCTTGAATCTGTGACAGGAGGTATATACCTTGATGCAGTCAGGGCTCTATTTTTTATGATAGATCTAGATCATCATTATATAGCGTCGTCTCTAGGAATTGAAGGTCATGAGCCTCTTCCCATGCCTCTTGATTGGGGGGGCTTATATTTATACCAAATCTTATCCTATATCACAAGATCTGAGGGACAATACTTTGATACGGTTATGATGATACCAAGTTTTATTCTGCATCAAAATGTTGACCGGCAATATCTTAAATAAATGTTGTCCCACATTGAAATAATCAAGGGACAATACCTTGGTCAGGCTTCTCATGTTAACAAATCTTGCCCTATATTGAAAAAGTCGAGGGACAATACTTCGATGTGTTGAGACATGTCAAGGGATGGATTTGAGCATCATAAATAGGAAAACTTGAAGTGCATCAGGTGTCAAACATTTGATCATACAATAAGACCAAGACCAACACAGGAAAGGATTTCTCCTTGCTTTCTTCCAGACGTAACTGTGGTTATTTGTCCCTCAAAACATCCCATCCTTCTCAAGACAAAAATGAAAATAAATATTAAATATAAATTCAACTTACGCAACATATGGGGATTGAGGCGTTGCTTTTGCTGCCTTCACTTGCTCAGGTTCTTTCTCAGTGTACCTTTTGTCTGCAACGGCAGGTTTGGATTCATCGGCATCATCTGATTCCTAACAGACAGATACAAATTCTAACACATTGGTCAATTGAAAAGAAAAAGGGGAAAAAAAAAAAACACTTTGACAAAAGTCCTTTGGCTTTTCTTCATTACGTTACAAATTACAATGTAATTGCTTATTGATAATGCAAGAGAATTTTACATAAATCATAGTTCAGATCAACGCCTTTCTTTTTGTTACTCCTCTCGTCTTGAACACAAGTCACCATTAGGACAAGTATAATGTTAGCCTGTCCCAAATCTAATTAGTCCAAAATGGTTCAAGTTGAACATTCGTCATTCTAATTAGACAAGGAATTCTGTCGAAAAAATAATAATTTTGATATTTCTTTCTCCTTCAAAAGCTACTAAAAGAAATTACCTTGAAACCACAAATGTCTTCTCGCTGAGATGGTATCTTTTTTAGGAGCTTTCCCATAGGAGTCAAAGGAGCCGTAGTTTCTGCAATTACTTCCACGACTTTACAGCATGAGAGGCTGGGGTTTTTTGCCATGAATGCCAATAGTTCTGCTACCTGGTATTAATCAGCACGAGTTGGTGAAATTACGGACCCTTAAGCAAGAACTGAAAGAATCATATTCAAAAAATGCTTTAACTGCTACTAAGGAATGTGCATGTATATAAACACTATCGATCCATTCGGACATGCATTAATTTTGTAATAAATCATGGACATTATAAGTTGTCATCATCTACTCAGTAATAATTCAATTTATCTTATGTTTCCCTGACAAGTGGGCACGATTCATACTACCGTGTTACCTACAAAACAAGATTATTCCTTGATCTTTACATCATGAACCCGTAAAAATCTTAGATACTGCCTTATCAATATCCTTACTTCCTATAGCCTAATTCGATTCTTGTCTTTATAGAAACTGTCAAAGAGAAATCTTTTTGTACCAGTCATGTGTTACGTCTCCTTCAGAAAAAAACTGTTTCATTTTATTAGATCAGCTTACATTGGCTGTATAATTAAACCTACGACAACTTCAAGTTCTGTCCATAAGAACGCCCTAATGTCTGTAAATGTCGAAAAAAAAAGAACCTGCAGATTGGACACTAGGCCACCAAATAAGGTATCCTCCTCGTACAATGTAAGATTATGAGTTTCCTTGAAAGAATCAGTTGGCCGCTCCATTCCTCCTGGTCTTACTATCTGTAATAATATCATGAGCATGAGTAGGAAGTCACGTGAAAAGAAGCACATCATATCTTTCTAAATGTAAAGCCGCAGCCGAAAAGAACTCACGGTATAAGGAAGACCACTGGCAAGAAGTGCTTCTTCGGCTTTCCTTTTCCAACAGAGGACTCCCCAGAACAAACTTTTGCAACAGAAGGATACAAAAATCAGGAGTCGAAAACTAAAGATTCTCTACCGTGAATCTCTTCTTGAAAGAATAAGAGTGTTAATAAGTAGATTATGATGAAAAACAGACAAGTTTTAGCCTTACTTCAAGAGAGCAGCAGGAAATCCAAATTTGTTTGTTCCGAGGGATGTGACCAAAATGAAGTGTTTGACTTTTGCAGAAGTTGCTGTAGAAAATGGGTATTACTGTAGCATTTCTTCATATAAAATCACAATTTCTTATCAAAGACAGGAATGGATGGTGACCCTGAACAAGCTCAAGCACATGAAAAAATGCAAAATTTTTGAAATGGGATAGTTACCTCAACACCCCTTGCGGTTTGCCATAATTACCAAAACACTCCCTGTATTTGGATAATTAACATTACAACCCCCTATGTATTACAATTAGACCACTGAAAGTGTAACAACATTACAAGTACCCTTTGTTAATCTAACGGTAGGGGGTCTACTTGTAATATTTGTTACATGTTCAGGAAGTGTAATTATAATATACCAATGTCACATGTTGCCTTCTTTCCCAGGAAAAAGGCACTTTCATGTCAAGCATGCAAGGTGAACTTCATAACAGCGAAGTTGTTTAGGATAGTAAATTGAGTCGAGTTGAACACATTACAATTCAAATTTGTTTGAATCGAGCTAAAAAATCAGCTTTAAATTAGAAAATGTGTTCAAGTTTGGTTTGTTATGTTGAATGAACTAAACTCAAATGAGCTTTTAACAAATGCTATCTAGTAGTTTGATTCATTTTTCAATTCCATGGTTTATGCACAAACCTAAACTAACTCATAGAACTTATCTTACCTGCATCAACCAGGTTTTTAGTTGCCTGGTAGTCGATTCGGTATGGTCCAGTTATATCAAGAACTTCTTTCTCACTAGCACCGATGCAGCATATAACAGTCGAAGAATGACCCAGAGCGGGCCGTATCTCGTCCGGTTTCTCCAGGTCACACTCCACGAGTTCAAACTTATCTATAGCTGGGCTAAAGACCAAAGAACTATAAATGATTTTCCCCATTTGCATATAATATCGTAAAACATGTGAACTCATATAAGCAAACAAGAAAGGAAGAACTAGCTATCAAGAATCACAATCTTAACTGTATATTGATTTACGACTTTAGAAAGCTCTTAATCTTACGTTGAGTGCCTCCTGCAGCATCGTCAAGCTTCAAGTTCTTAACACTCTGTTTAGGAAGACGAAAACTAACTTCATGAATCATGGGCGTGCAAGGAATATTCGTACGTTAACAGAATGCAATAATTGGAATTCATACTTGCACAAGGGATTCAGCCCTCTGAATGCTCCGAACACCAGCTCGAACACTAAATCCTAATTTTAAGAGCTCCCTGAAACATATTAGCAACTGTGGATCATCTAATAACATCATAATTCTGATGCTTCATATTGGTCGAGAAGCTAAAAACGCACCTCACGGTTCGTGATCCAACTCGGCCAGTAGCCCCAGCAACAAACACGAGATTCCCATCCTTTTGGCCACCACTACTTGGATTAATAACATCTTGTGCCTGTGATTTGATTTTTGTGGTGCCTATGGAAGAGCATAGAATGCAATATATCAAAGTCTATAGATTCATCATTAAGCATTAGATAATTTCAAGATAAGAAATAACTAGATATAGAAAAGATCCTATCACCATTGTGAAAGATGAAATGGGTAGAAAACACCTCCTATGGAAAAGCAATAGGCACCCACCTGCCTTGTATTTTTGAAAATGAAGCTTATTGCCTTCCCATTGAGGGGGTTAAAATGCATCTTATTTGAAAACATAGGTTAGCGCGGTGCTTGTTGTTTTCTGCCCATTTTGTCTTTCACTAGATCATTTTAAGTGGATAACTGTTCATTAATCCATCTATTGTATCCCACTTTCATTAACTACTTCCCAACACTTCCAACCAAAGGTGGCTCAACCTTTAGGCAAAAAAGGCGACCGCCTAGGGCCACAAAAAATGGAAGGCCTCATATTTGTGTGTGTCTATATATATATATATATATATAATAAGAC
>JACFYI010003825.1:1519306-1543507 GCA_014898755.1 Handroanthus guayacan | reverse complement strand
TAATAGCCTGTTAAAAGCCGAACGTGCGAACTATTGGAAGACACCTTAAAGAGTTACTGTCCAGAGGTACGCAAGTCAGGCGCTTAAGCAGCGACTGGACTAAGGTTCGTATGATGTTAAGAGCGTGACATACCCTAAATTGAGTGGGAGCTCCATCATAGCATGTATGCATACTACATGTGCTTTGGGACGACCATTAAGGAGAGTGACCAAATGGATCCCTGCTTTGTCACTGTGTGAGCCCTTACTATTTTTTAAAAGTACCCTTTGGGACTCTGGACCGTGTCATGTAGTGTAAGCTTGATGACGCTACTTTAGCATGTTTCCAATGACCACGAGAAAATACTGTCTGACGGAGCATGTCTAGGAAAGCTTTCAAGACCAAACGAATTGGCATGAGAGGCCGAGGAAGAACTAAAATGATAACGCACTCATGTTCTGTGGCTCATAGGCCGGCCAACTAAGTCGAAAAGATGTTTTGACATAGTCATGAGCATAGAAACATATAAGAGAGAGTCAAGCATGCTCTATTTATTATTGAGGGATCAGAGATACTTGATCTAGTGCGACCATATAGTTTGGGGTACATGGCGAGGTATTTTTGGAGTTGAAGAGTTATGTTAGTTAGGTGATTACTTAACATGGCTCTCCTCACTTGTTCCCTTTTTTCGCTTGGTCGCACTCCTTATTCCCTGTATGAAAGAAAGGATGTAAAAGTTGAGAATTTCTTGAAAGCGTGGTTTGGGAATTAAATATGGATGAGTGGGAGATGTAACAAATTGAGCATCCATATCTAATCACTCCATGATTGTAATGGTGGACCATGTGCAATGGTGGAAGTGTTCATCATCTCCACTTCACCATGTGCAATGGTGGAACTTCCACTTCATAGTGGAAGTGTTCATTACCTTCACCCCACCATGTGCAATGGTGGAAGTATTCATCACTTCCACCTATGTAAGATAGTGGAAGCTCTTGTAGCATCCAACAAAGCGATTGAGGTTATTCGTGTTATTGAGAAGTTCGGGTTCGTAGACGAGTCATTTGATCTAATCAATTAATTCCGCTGCACAAGGTAATAATTTCATCTTCTTTGATTTTATTAGCCTAAGATTCCTACAGCAACAAATTTTGAGAATTTGAATATGGAGAAGAAGACTTTACATGAGTTGCATCACAAAGAGTGTTGTAACTTATGAAGTGTCTGTTAACATTTTGGACCCCATACTTTTGCATCATGGTCTTCTCAACTAATTTTCCTGCACAATAAAATAATATCAGTAATTCGAGTCACAAATTGCAGAAATATTGTAGAGAAAAATGATGTGGAGTGGCTACGCACCAATATCTTCTCTTTCTCCCTTCAGCATGGTAGTTTGATTTGCAATACCAACTTTTTCAAGATCTTGGTCTGGATCAAACCCCTTGGATACTGCAAATTTAAATTTCTGCAGACAAACTTATTGTAATTAATTCCCTATAAGCAGATATTAAGACAAATCAGTTGAAAAACAGCATTGATCCTCTAGATGAACAACAAAAGAAAAAAGAAAAAAATTAAAATGGAGTCAGATAATAAACCTACTTCTAGAAATGCCTCTTTAGTTGAGCTAGATCCGTCAAGTCTGCCGCCCAAAATGTAATCGCATACATACGTCGCCTGCAATACAGTGGTATCATTTTTATCAACAAATAATTACCTCTTTGTTCCCTAAAGTTTGGCATAATTATCAGAATACTCTCAAAGTTTGGTTAATTATAATTACACCCTCATACTATTAGTTCAGTTGATTAATTATTATAATTGCATACCCCAAACAAGGGGAGTAACTGTAATAATCCATCAGTTCAAGGGGTATAATTATAATTATATATCGTTTAAACTAACAATAGGGGATGTGATGATAATCATTCAAATCTTAGGAGGTGTTTTGATAATTATCCCAAACCTCAAGGGATATTAAGATAATTAAACCTTATTAAAATACCAATGCCCTATTGCCAACACTATTTACGTTAGAATGAAGTGGACAATGAGACATACCTCTTTCATGTCCTTTACAATGATATACTTCCCTGCAAAAGAAGCTGTACCTACAATCTCTTGATGAGAATAGTGACCATGGATCATTGAAGTATACTCCCTCTTCTTGTACTCTTCGACAGTATTCCAAACCATATAACGAAAACTTGTAGTTATTAACTTGTAAGTACAAGAGAATTTCTATATAAAAGTATAGACAAGTATGCAAAATTAAGCAACGAATTAGGATTTTATTGTTTTTAACAAGACATAAACATAAAACAAGCATTATTACACGTAATAACCTCTTTGGGGCAATGCATTTAAATGTATGATGTTAAAATTCTCTCTATTGTGTCTAGCTTGTTGTCTTTTTAAGATGGGATAATTATCTCCACACCCTAAAGTTTTATATAATTATCAAAATACCTCTAAGATTTGGATAATTACTATCATATTTCCTACTGCTACTTCAGATAAATCATGATTATCATTGCATTCCCTACAAATACTAAAACATTAAAAGTAAACTCCCATGAATAAAGGGGTGTAATTTTAATTATGCCCCCATGAATAAAGGGGTGTAATTTTAATTATGTGTCAACTTAATTATAATTATATATTGGTTGAATTAATAGTAAGGGGTGTAATGGTGATTGTTCAAACCCTTTGAATCATGATAATTATTTAAATCTCAGAAGGTAGGTATTGAGGTAATTATCCCTTTTAAGAACTTAAAGAACAACAAGATCACCACTTATTTAAATACTTATATGCAGACCTATAAACTTCACAAAATATCATCTAAAAGCTATTGGAGGTCATTGTCCTTTGGATGAAGTGACACCGATCACCTACCACTTTTCATACAGAAGGTACAGGTTCGTAGCGTGTGGGTGTTTGTTTATCACATAATAGTATTTATCTGTTATATAATAGTTTAAAAAATCATGTTAATTACAACATTTGTAGAATGATACTGATGTATAATTGAATGTAATCGCTTCTTTCTAATTAAGAAGAAGAAGAAGTAGTAGTAGTAGCAGTAGTTAGGGGAATAGTACCTTGACTACCCATGGACAAGTCGTATCAACTATTTGAACATTCTTTTCACTCATAGCCAACATCTCATCCACGGCAGCTCCAAAAGCA
This sequence comes from Handroanthus guayacan, assembly GCA_014898755.1. Taxonomy (NCBI): domain Eukaryota; kingdom Viridiplantae; phylum Streptophyta; class Magnoliopsida; order Lamiales; family Bignoniaceae; genus Handroanthus; species Handroanthus guayacan. The sequence goes on along the minus strand of JACFYI010003825.1, from coordinate 1,540,332 downwards.
GGAACTATCACGACATCCCCCTTGTCAACAACATCAAATTGTTTCTTCCCATTTTCCTCGACAAGGGGAATTCTTTTTACTTCCATCTCTCCAAGCCTCTGGTGATAGAAATTTAATTCTTCTAATCAGTTTTACTGATTATACACTTTTCACACCATAGATGATCAAATTAATGTAAAATTACCTCAATTCCCTGATATTTGAATAATTATCATTACACTCATTATTTCAGTTCAATTGAGGTATAATTATAATTACATCCTATGAGCTAACGCCCCCTTGTCTAGGGGGCATACTTGTAATGTGAAATTATAATTATCCACTAGTTGAACTAACAATAAAGGGTATAATGATAATTATTCAACCTTATGAGTTCATTTACTTTGATGGATAGGATAAATGAATGATAGATAAAATGAGATATTAAATGTGAGATGGGATTATTTTGTAATATTAATCATGTGTTTACTTTGCAAGTTTATATGAATGATATAAATTATATCATGTTTACATTGATTGATAAAATGAGAATGATAGAAGCTAATTTCCTTATATACCCCTTCTAATATTAATAAAATAATTAAGAGAGAGACAGAGGCAGAAGAAGAAGTTAATCTCCATCTTCTCTCTTTGTGTCTCCCTTTTGTCAGGAGTTGAAACCCTATTATTGTATTCGATTCTTTTCGTCCCAAAATCAAAACCCACTTCCAATTGTTGATCTACGATCAAACATTTTTCTTTTTTTTTTTTTTAATATATCTTACCCTGCCCCTTCTTGCCACCGCCAATCTTCTTCTTCTTTGAAACCCTGATATTGCATTTGATTCTTTTCATTCCAAAATCAAAACCCACTTCAAATTTGTGAACTAAAATTAAATATATATATATATATTTATTTTATATCCTACCCGACACCTTATTCTTGTTCTTGCACTGAATCTGTTTTCACGAATATTAAGCCAATAGAAGCCCAACTATTGTGAATCCTTCATGTTTCCAAGTAATTCTTTATCTTGTTATTTATATTTGATGCTGTAATTCAATGGTTTTGTAGTCAACTTCCAATACCTCAAAGTGTTGCTCTTTCAAAGTGTTGCTCTTTGTCTTGGATTAGAAAAATGCAAGAGGGTTCTTGTTTCTCTAAACTTAAAGTCTGCGGTTAGAAATGCAATAGAACTCTCGTGCATCATTTATGATAGGAAGGGCAGCTTAGACGACTCTTATGCCTACAAATTTTCGACTGGAATGGATTAGAATAATCATAGCCCCTAGGGCTTGATTATTTATCAAGAAAATTCCAAATTCTGTATCAGGCCATACCATTTTCATGGGCCTAGTACAAATCTTAACCAATCAAAGGAAACAAGTGATTAGCCCATATTAATTAATCAATCCAGCCCAATCATATGAAGTAAACATGCCCACAGAGTATTTTGATAATGATGTAAAATCATAGAATTGTAATGAGAGCATCTCCACCCCCAAATAGCACTTGGGGAAGTACACCCTAGTCTATTTGAATTCCATAAGTAGAACCTCGGGTCAAGGTTCTATTTTTGTAAGTTAATATTTTAATCAAAATTTAAATTTTTTTCCTTTTGTTTCATATAATATATTTTAATTAATATAAAGAGTTTAAAAAATTATATTATTTTTTGTACTAATTTCTATGTAAATCTTATTTTTTATATCCATATATAAAACTATATATTTCATGTATTTAAGTGCAAAATTTTACATAAAATTATTTTTATATTTATGACTTATTGGAAATTTTCTAACATGGTCATTATGGAATTTTTCAATAAGCATAGGTATTTTAAAATAATATAGAAAGTAGAATATTGAGATGGAGAAGGGAAATTAAATACTTATTTTTCGAAATGCTATTATTGCTAATATAGCAAAAAAAATAGAACCAGAGACGGAAATGCTCAACGGATTGCAGTAAACAAGAAACCTGATTAAGAATGGGGCTGTGGAGAATTTCATAAGTGAGCCAAATCCTGTGAGTTGGAAACTGTTTCCTAGCCTCATAAGCAATCTGGATAGCCCGCTTACCGCCCGAGCACAGCCCGTAAGCTTCAGCAAGCTTCACGGTAACATTTCCCCATGTGTATTCGTTCCCATTCTCCTTCAATGTCTTTACCATGTCACCTGAAATACCCCCCACAAACACAATGAAGCATATCAAAATCCACAAAAGAAAAACACAAATATTGTGTAAAAGTTTTCAGGACTGAATTCAGTTCAAGTTCAAGCTAACAATGGTAGAAATTCAGAAGGGGTTATTTTTGCAGAAAACTCAAATTACGAATCCAAGGTCAACTAGGAAATTAGCAGAAAATTGAGTATAAGTTCAAATCAAAGATATTTAGTAATAGCATGTGCATTATGCATGGTGTAGTTGTTAAGCACAGGCTTTCTACAGTTACCGCATATATCGCAAGAAGGTTATTCTCCAAAATATAATCAAATAATTGAGAGCAAGAGCAAGATCAACGTATTGCTTTAAAATTAGATTTTTCGCAAGCGTCCCCTTGTGTAATCTCTAACTCCAATATAAATTCTGTCAAATATTAGCCAAAAATTTCAGCGAGTCATACTCGTAAACTCTTGACCAATCTGCTCAAGAGTTTTCGCCTTGTGTCCAAACCCTTCCCCATTGTAATTCTTACTCCTCGTCAAGTTGTGACGAAAAACATTAGCCTCAAATTCCGACGATGCCGCAGCTTCTTTCGCGGAGGAGCATCGGATGGAGGACGGTTTCGGTTGCTGGAATATTCTGGTCTCCGGCAGGGAAAGTGCGGCGAGCGTGGGGATGCGACAGAATTGCAGAGAGATCGCCATGTGCTCCTTTCTGACCTGTGAGATGAATTTGGAATTTGGAGTGCGCGTTACCATGCGCTTGGGGCGCAATTTATTTATAGGGATCATTACCTCCACATCCCAATCAACTTTAACATAATTATCAAAATACTATATGAGTTTTAAATAATTATCATTACATTTTCTTTTGTTAGTTCAGTTGACACAAAATTTAACAAAACTTATGTAATATTATAATTAAAATTAGGTCCCTTCCTAATTGTAATGTTAAAATTTTTTGTTAAACTCTCCGTCAGTTAAACTAACGGCAGGAGGTGTGATGGTTATTATACAATGATGCTCATTTGTGCACTCTATTCTTTACCTAATGCATTCCATGCCACACTTTATTTAATTGCAAATGGGTTTTTTCGATCTCACTCAATTGGGTGACCACCCAACTCCGTGTAGAAGGTGACACGTGTATTTTAAGCTATAGAGAAAAACAAAAAAAAAGACAAAACCTGAAAAAACAAAAGTTGGAGGACACATGTCATCTCTCATGAAGATGGGTGGCCACCCAATTGGGTAGCATTGAAGTAGCCATACAAATGACTTAATTACCCTGATTTATTTTAGGGTATAATTCTCAATATTTTCATGGAGAAAATTATCCTTTCTTCTATTCTAACACTCTAATCGTGACTCAAAAATCCTTAAATGGATAATAAATAATATACATATAATTTTATTGTTTAATTTGTAATGCATTTTATTTTTTATATTTCCTAATTATGTAATTTATTGAACGACCAAGATAATAATTAGATTCTAACCAAATTAATTCGATTTGAAATGCCGACATCTAATATTATTAATATATTAAAATTTGAATTTGATTTGTTTTGAATTAAACACCTTCTTTAAATAACGTCAAATCACTATGTACATGTACTAACATGGGAATTAGAATATGATTTGTTTTTAAAATATTTTTGAATTAAACACCTTCTTTTGAATTTTACATGTACTAACAAATAACTATGTGGTTTTCCCATGTATAAAATATTATTTAAATACTTTTATTTCGTTCAAAAATTAGAATATGAAAATACAAAAATGAAAAAAATATGACTATTAAATGATGTTACCGAAAAAAGATAGTATAGGAGTTGTTGTTGTCAGATATAGTGAAGTAATTGTTATAATTAAAATAATGGAAGGACCACGTTTTTATATGTCAAATCAAACATTGTGTTTTTATCATCCGAGGTTCTATCTACGTTGAGGGTCGCCAACTTTATATCAATTGACAATTATGTATACAGTTTTCCCATTTATAAAATATTATTTATTTCTGTCCAATAATAGAATATGAAAGTTACGAAATAAAAAGAAAAAAATATGACTATTAAGAAATGTTAATGAAAAACTATAATGTAGGAGTAGTTGAAATCAAAGATAATGAAGTCGTGGCTATATATTTAAAAATAATATAATTATCCACTTTTAGTCTATTAATATTTTTAAATAAAGATGGTTGTTACGTCAACTTAAATTCAAATATTTCTAAGTCTCCCATACTTTGTATTCATTATACATATCTATTACTAAACTATTTAAAGCTATAATGATATTTATGAAGAATAAAGTTATAATTTTTAATTAAAAAGAATGATTTAGTTGCTTTTTCTAAACCTAAGAAGTTATCTACTATATTACTAGACTATAAAATTGTTTTCCTAATTACTTTATTTTGTATATGGGATTACCTACGTTTAGATTTATTTTTCTTTAAGAAAAAAAAAATATTAGGTAGCATGTAAATAAATATCTAACTCATATGAGCTGTTAGAATAATGAGCGACACATGTTTGATTTGATCGCTAATGCATGCACGTCCACAATTGCTTTAATTAATTCAAATCACTTTAATTATTTTGTAGTCCCATTCATTTTTCATTTTTCATTTTTTTCCTTTATATATTTTTTTTAATTTTTTTCCTTTTTTTGTTTTTTTCCCTAACCCATATTGTGTATTCAAGTTGCCATATCCTAGTTGTGTGGGACAACTCTAGAATAATAATTGTCCTTAACGTTTAAATAGTGATCATGGATAGGCCATCAATTTGGACATTCGGATGCGAATATTGGTACATCTGTATCTGTATCCAGTTATTATCTGGATGCAAATATTCGGATTCGAATTTTATCGAATGCTGAAAATGAATATCCACATTCACATCTGCCGGATATCGATCAAATATTTGAATATTCGAATATCCGGTATTCGCATTAAGATACAAATATAATATCAAGATACTAATGTGTACATTATCTGTAATCTTAATCCGGTCTCCAAATTTGTTACTTTATATATTTGAATTTGTTATATTAATGCCCAAACATTAAAATTAATGAGTAAAATCATCTCAAATATTTCAACCTAGCCTAATGTTTTAATATATAGTGTATAATTTTTAGATTTTGTTTTTATATCTAGTTTAATACCTATATATTATATTATTTATATAAATAATTATATCTAAAATTCTGCGTAAATGCGGATAATTTTCGAATATGGATATTTCGGATGCGGATACTACTATATCTATATCTGAAATTTTAGACAACGGATACGGATACGAATATATTCGAATATTTTCGGATACCAATAATATCCGTTAATTTCGAATATGGATGCGGACGGTCAAACGGACGTTCGGATATTTTTGACGGGCCTAATTATGGAAGTTAAAAAGAGCCAAGATTTAAAGGATAACTCTTAAAATTAGGGAATCGTTCTTCCTTTCTTTTTTAAAAATAGCATAAATTATTAAAAGTTGAGCTACTCATCAATTTGGCTGCAAAAGTTATATATTATAATTCAATTTCTTCTTATTAGTCAAGAAAAGTCTTTAGTTCCGTACGAGATATTATTCAATTATGCGAGAGCGAAATTTAACTAAATTTTTTTATTATATATTTTAAATCTAATGAAGTACGGTGGTCCAATATGAACAAATAGTGGTCACACAATTATTTATTAAATAAAAAAGGTTAAGTATCATACATAAATTGATAATTGATAAATATAATAATGCATATTAAAGAAAGTTCAGTTACAATATTGGTGATACTTAGTAACTATAACTTACGTTTCCATTGACAGCACAAAATTTATTATTTTATTTTTTAACCTTGTTTATAACTTGAGTCCAAAACAATGAAAAAAAAAGAAGTAAATTAATTTTTTTGAAAGAAAAAAGCAAATTAGTTAATTTACTATGGATGGGACTGAAAATTGGACGAATAAAAAATCTACAAAAAATAATCTAAAACTACAACACCCAATTATATAGCATAGTATTTTCCTAGAGAAACGATTACATTCAATTATAATATTAATATTAACACTTCAACGCATGCAAAGATTAGATCCATTAAGGTGGTGCAATTGATTTTGAAAAACACTTATGTGATTATGAGTTGTTGAAAGTTTTTTTTAAGTGTGTTTAGAAACTCTGCTTATTTGTAATATTTTTTACAATAACCTATAAATATAAGCTGATGCCGTAAGTTATTTATAATAAAAATATGTTAATGTAATTCCAAAATAGCACTGGTTGTTGGCTTACAATGAATTAGCTAATTCTTGTAGTGATACTTTGTTTTCCTTCAATTTCGGCAAGAGTAGGTGATTATATGTTTATATAATTTATTGCAAACACCATCGAATTAGCACAAAAAAGAATTTTTCAAACTATTATATGATAGAAAATTCTTTCAAACTATGGTATGTAGAAAAGAGTAAGAAGAAAAGACCAAAAAAAATAAAAATAAAAATAAAAAAAAAGCCACACGTTGCCAGAGGTGTCTCAACCTTTATGCAAGAAAAGGCGGCCGCCTAGGGCCACCGAAATTTAGAGGCCTCATATGTATATGCATACACACACATAAGACCTATTCCTTAAACGTATTTTTTTTTTGACATTTTGACCTCAAAAATAAAATTAAAATTAAAAATAGAGCCTTCTTTTTATATATTACGCCTAACAAAAATCAAGTAATAAGGCCTCTAAATTTGGAGGCCTATCGAATTTTAAAAATCTTAGAATATTTTGTTAAACAAGTTAATAGGATCTCTATTCACGACTGATTATTCATCTCAGTCTATTGATAAGGTAACATTTTTTATTTATTTTGTCTTTTGGCATTAGAAACTTCCATTTTTTTTTTCCAAATTCCAATAAAGATGTTCAACTATTTATTTCTTAAAATTTATTTATTTGAGTTCTTAAAACATTCTCTTTTCTTTATTTTTCTCAAAACTAATTCAATATTGTGTTTTTAGTGAATATTCAACTATGTGACTATGTGTGTAATTACTTTGCATTTTGTTTTGTTAAATATGAGAAATAGAGAAAGAGAAGAGACAAATAAATTACATTGTTGGTTTATGTGTTTGCAGTCTGCAGATTATATATACCTTTTTGTTACCGTATAAAAAGATTAACAAACATTTCATTTGAATTTTGTCAAAAAGATTTACAATAAGGCCTCACTTTTCTAATTCGCCTAGGGCCTCTAGATTGGTTGAGTCATCCCTGCACGTTGCCAATGATGATCAAACTTATAATCCTTCGGAACCGAAAAGTTATGAGCCCCACCTACGCAACCCACCTACTCCCTTGTTTGTTTGGTCTTAGGAGCCCAACTAACGCCAAACTTTCCAAACATCATAGGAATTGAGTGATGGGGCATTTGGTTCTTGTCCCCACCCCATTACCAATTATTTTATTAAATAAAATCCCTCAAAAATGATAAATTTAAACACTACTAATTATAATGTTTTATAATATATCATATTTAAAATTTTCGTTAATATTTATAGATAAAGTTATTTCATTAACAAAACATGTAATAAAATTTCGGATTCGAATCTTTGACATATGGGATCGCTTAATTCCATATACAATGTATCTATTTCAAATTGCAAAGATTAAATCAATCAAATATTGTAATTAGTTCCTACATTTCGTCTACTAATTAAAATCAACCCTACTATGCTCGCATGTGCATTAATCATATGTTTGTAAATAATTAAATTAAAAATTTTAAATTAAATCAATTTTTTAATTTCTTTCAAAAATGCATAAAATCTTAATATGTTATTTTCGAATTGATCAGCGATAGCCACATCAAAATTTTATCTTATATCCATAATATTTTTATAATAATATAATACATAAAAAATACCTATATATAATAGAACATATAATTATATAATTTTGATTTATGTACAGATTAAAAATTTTCAATAATATTTTGAAGAAAAAAATGTTCTTTCAATTTTGAATTCCTAGCCCAACAATGGTAGAGCAAGAGGAACACAAAAGCATGAACCTCAAAAAACTACTGTAAAATACTCTTATTGTAAAAGGATCTTCATTGTAAAAAGCAATCCCCAGTTAAAAACAACATGGCTAATATGAACCAATTTTTGATTCAAAATCTCTTATATCCTTATCAACTTTTGCTATATGAAAAAATAAAATACTATGGTTTTTCTTTCTTTCTTTCTTTTTTTTGACCATTTATAGAATTCCATGCACATACTTTCTTGTTCTCTGTTATTCTTCAACTTATTCTCTCTTGATTTTCTGTAATAATTCCATTTTCTGTGCTCTCATTTTGGGGCAAAGGTGTTGTACCATAGGTCCTGACCCTCTCCTCAGCCAGAAAAGCCTGCATTAACACAAGATTCATACAAAGAATCAGTTCATAATAAGGATAATTACCTCAACACCCCCTGGGTTTGGCCTAATTTCATGTACATTCCATCTATATAAGATTAACGAAGCTTGTATAATTTTACAATTATACCCCTTGAAAATCAATATATTCACCGAAGCATTACCAGTAGAGCCTTGATTGGGGTCAAGAAGGGGTCTACTTGTAATGTTATACAAGCTCTGTTAAATTTTCAGCTAACTGAATATTTAAAGTAATTGTCCCTTCATACTATAACGATCTTTTTGGTTCTTGGTGAACTGATAATCTCTTCAAGAATCAAATGCTTTTGACACCAACTTTTAGCTCTTAAGTTGACAAATGGAGTTAACTACCTCTTTATTCCAGTTAGCACGAAGAACGTATAAAGTTAAGATCACTGTTTGGAGCAAACAACCCGCTAACATCCCTAACCAAATCCCTTTAACTCCAAGATCAAATTTGTAGCCGAGTAAGGCCCCAAAAGGAAGGCCGAATATGTAGTAGCAACCGATGTTTACTAGTGCTACTGACAGTTGCCAGCCAGCCCCTACTGCAACCCCTGCAAAGTTTAGGAGAAAACCTCGAGTTAGTTCACGCACATAAAAGTCGTAGCTAGAGAATGTTTGGCATTGCTCCTCCTTTGGAATGAAATCAATTTCGTTTCAAGAAGTTGAGAAGTTACTACTTAATATAAGTAGTAAAAGTTAAGAGTGCCTGTAACTGCTAAGTCAAAAAAATGATAAAAATCTGACAATGGGTGTTTTTAGAAACAAGTGATTTATCATTAAACTACTATCTTGCTCCAAAAATTTTACAAAATAAGTACAGCATTTTCATTGAGCCCTTTTGACTGAAAACTAGGAGTAAAATCTTAAAGCACATCATAATAGAAAGAGCTCAAGCATGAGGTACTTTGAGATTCTAGTGAATTTTAGCGTAAGTCCTCAGAGAATTTTAGCGTAAGTCCCCAAAGCAAAAGCAAAAGCCAATTTATGAAACACTACAGAAAGCACTTTTCAATAGTTAAAAGCGGAGAAGTTGGTAGCAATAGCATTGTCAAACACCCTCTAGTGTTTTGAGAGTTTAAAGAGAAATATTACCATGGAGAACTGGTTGAATACTGTTGAGGAAAATAGTTGCTGCCAAGAAATAACCCAACTTGGATGTCTCTCTTATGACTTCCTCTTTATCAGAAAACAGCCTGGGAAAATAGCCTTTAGTTGCAAGAATTGCTACTGTGAATACAATTCCAAACAATGTTGATGTAACCACAGTTACTACTACGGAGAACTTTGCAGCTTTGGGATTATTAGCTCCAAGTTCATTTGAAACGCGAACGCTGCAGATTGTCAAATATTTTTGCAACTTATCAGGTGTGTTTCAAGAACTTAAACTTATTGCAATTTCTATATAGAAAATTTCCTTGCTTGAAATTCTATTCTAACCTGATTGCAGCATTGAAGCCCAAAGTGACCATCAACGTCCAAAGTTCCAGATCCATACTGTCATATCAATAAAAGTAAGCAAGCCAAAAGTAGATACAGAGGGTGTTTGGCTAAGCTTATTTTAGACATCTTATAAGTTTCTATATCTTATTTTCAGAGCTTATGAGTTCAAGCTTTTTGATAAAAATGGTTATGGAGCTTATAAATTGTTAGCAGTGACAATTCTGTTTTTAATATAGTTAAATTTACAGGAGCATAAGTACAGCTCATAAAATCCTAACACGCTTATAAGCTCTTTTTCATAATAGTTTACCAAATACTTCATAACATGTTATAAGCTCGCCCAAATCATGTCACAACGTGTTTTAAATAGCTTATAACCACGCCAAAACATCCTCATAATCATCAAGGAAAGATGTATACAACTAAATCACTACAAGAATTGCAAAAAAAATGAATTAGGAAATAAGAACTAACCAAATGGATATAGCATCAACTGCAATTTCCGGATTGTTTAACCAACCAACCATAAGAATCACCACAGTATAATACCACAGCTCCAAGCTACAACCAACAAACATTCGAACACAATCAAAAACTCAAAAAACGATGTTAAAAATGCTTCTCATAATCCCATTTCCAGTCACTTACCAAAGCATAATTGCCGATGCAAGTGACAACTTCACAAATCCAAAAAGAGATTTAAATGCCGACCAAGAAAATCCAGTCCAAGAATTGGGAAAAAAACCAGATACTACATAAACAACCTGGGCCAAAACGACAAGCCACCACGATATATTCTCTGCTATAGCAGCACCAAGTAAGCCTTTCCCGAGTTTTGTCACGAGTATCCAGTTCAAAAGAACATGAACTCCCAGAACAACTATAGAAATTATAGTCATAACCCATATTTTGCTTTGTGCTTGAAGAAATTTTTGCACCGGGAAGTTCAATGCATAAGCGAACAACTGAGGGATTACCCAAAGAGCATATTTTCCAGCAAGATCTGACATAGTTTTACTTTGTTGAAGCAGTTTTAGTATTGGAGATGTGAAAATGTAAAGAGGAGTCAGAATTAAGGCTGTAGTGATGGTTATGATGCAAGATCTTTGCATATATATTCCAAGCATCTCATGTTGTCCAGCTCCAACTGCTTGTCCACAAAGTGTTTCAAGGGCACTTCCCATTCCTAGCTAATACAAGAAATATTCAAGAATTAGCCCACAATTTTCAACCAATTTAACAGGAATTTGTTAGCAAAATATGTGAAATATCCCAAATTTGGTAGTTTGCAGCAAATGTTCATCATGAAGGCAACCAAGATTTCATTTATCTTTTACAAGGGTAGAGTTTAAAGATCCAACTTCTTTTACGATGCATGATTTTTGTGTATAAATTTTGATGCAGACGAACCAAGTCAGTTTGCAAGTCTGATTAGGCACCTCGAAAAGCTTTCAAGCTCAGGCCTGCTTTCGTACGAGGTACGAGCAGAGACCGAGCTAAATAGTTCTCGTCCGAAGGTTGTCCCGCTTGAGAAAAATAATTCTTTTTCATAGGTTCCCCGACCATCTCTTTTTTCTTTTTCTTCTTTTTCTCCCTTGAAAAAGGAAACTTACATATAGTTCGCGTACCAGCCTTTTTTCTTTTTTCAAATGGAAAAGAAAAAGAAGCAAATATATATTTGTAAAACATTTAAGCTTTTTTTTTTTTTTTCAAAAAAAATAATCAAACTCAAGCCCAGACTTCTGTCATAACCCGAGCCCGTAGGCTCGAAATTCAACTGAGTTTGAGGCTCATTTTGCTCAGCTGTTAAGCTCGAGCACAAACTCGGTTCATTTAATTTGAGCTCGATACCAGTTCATTCAAGCCGGAACTTGAGCTTAGTTCATTCAAGCTCGAACGAGCTTCAAGGAATGGTAAGGCTCCCACTCCCTAGTCCCTACCCCAAAAGTGTTTCAAGAACATTTCCCATTTCTATCTAATACAACCAATATTCAAGAGTCACCCCACAATGTTCCACTCAAGACAACATAAAATTTCTCAGAAAAAAACATGCAAAACATCCCAAATTTGCTTCTTTACATCAAAACCACATCAAGAAAGCAACCAAGAAAGTCCATTCATTGCTCACCATTATCCCATAAACAAAGCCCTCCAGCACGTTCTGAACAACAGAAACAGCAGCAAGTTCAAGCTCCCCAAGATGCCCCACAAATGCAATGGTCACAAACCCAATAGAGAACTGCGCCACAGTTGTAAGAATCGCCGGCGCCGCGATTTTCCACATCGTCTTCGATTCATCCCATGTTTTTGCCCTGATTTTCTTCATAGTTCGGTTAATGTCGGCAGAATGGACATGATTACGGTGGGTTTCAATCTCCAAGGCTTTGGGCTCCATCTTGTGAAGCAACTGCTGGCTTTCTTTGTTTTCATTTTTCATGGCATATAGTATTTGTCTTAGAAGAAGAATACTAAGAGGTCACGGCTCCTAACAAATCTCAGGTCCCACTTTGGACTTTTTGAAACGATTTCTGGGGGAGGACTATCTAATGATGTACATATACCAAAAAACATAACGTTTTGTTGGCTGTTGTTATCAGTAGTTATATGATTGGGATCAATGATTTGGATTTTAGTTAGGATTAAAATGATATTTTATTTTTTATCTTTTGTAAGTGTATTAAATTTTTTTTATTTTTATAAAAATATAAAGTTATGAATGCCATACATAGAATCTATGTAACAGAATAAATGATGAAATATGGATTGAAATCGCATGTCGAAAAATTATATAGATTTTGGGCTCAATGTTTATTTTTAACATGATATATTAGAGCTAAATCATTCTTAATATTGGATTATTCAATATTGGACCTACCAGTTTCATGTTACTCGATGCTCCACATGTCTGTCCCTAAGCGTGCAAGAGTTGTGTTAGAATCCCACTTAATTAAGTGTATGAGTATTTTAATATTCTTTTTTCTTTTTTGTTTCTTGTTTATTGTATGTTTATTATTATTATTATTATTATTGAATAGAGAAATAAATAAACCAAGAGACATAGTGGCAAACTTGATTTTCTGTAGTGATCAAAACATAGTAATAGCAAACAAATTGAAACTGCGTTTCTTAATTTATCATGTATCATATATGTCACTGATTTTTTTATATATGCTTTACAATAATCAAAATTTAATTTATACATATTTTCTTCTTAAAAATTCTTCATTTTTTAATCTTTATTTTTAATATCTTAGGCAGATTCAAATACGCCATTGAAAATTTGATGCAATTTATTTATTTATTTATTTATTTTTATGTAAATCATGAGACAAAATAAAAAGAAATAATTGGGTTAGTGGGAAAAGATGAAGATAGGATTGTTGACCATCCACAGACATGACAACTTAGAAACCATAATCAAAAGTGTTTGGTGAAATTGTGAAACCTATTATTTGACTTTCTCTTCACATCCTCTCTCTCTCTCTCTCTCTCTCTCTCTCTCTATATATATATATATATGTATATATTATATCTTTTTGACTTGTGTATGGTTTTTTTTAGTGTGCAAGCATTCAACAAGAAGTTGGTAAGATCAATTTAAAATGCTTTCATGGTCACCCAAGTAATGCTAAAACAGCTATCAAGTGCAAGGGAAAGATCACTTTCCCACAGCAAGCCTAATCAAATATGGTATCCTATGCCTTTTGTTGAGGCAACCTTGGTAGGTGTTTTGTAGCCATCTCTATTTTAAAATAATATTTATTCTTATTTTTTATTTTAACATATTATACATATTAAGTATATTAAATATTTTTTATAAAAATATAAAGTTGCGTGTATCGTGCACTTATCGTACATCTATGCAATGAAACATGAATTTAAATAAACGATCCAAAGTGATAGTTGGAAGAAGGACTTTGAACTGTTATGATATTTTATTTCAAAATAATATTTTATCTCTTATTTCATGTTATAAATACTTATTAAACATATTAAATATTTTTTTATAAGAATATAAGACTGTGAGTACTATATATTTGACATGCATTTATGAAATAAAATAGGAATTAAAATATAAATTGATACGAAACATCCAAATTGGACTTCGAATTATTTAAAAAAGTAATACAACACATCCCAACAATCTGACATTTTGTAACATTTTTCAAATATATTATTTCATTTGCCGCTGAAGCTGCTCTGGTCATGCACTTAGTGCCAACCCACAAAAGGCTCCCCATCTGACATGGATATGCAATCAAAATAACGTCTTCACCCTTAAAAATATCCATAAATTACAAAAATACCACCCTACCTAACACCATCAACGGCTCTGGTCAAACCCAAGATCGTCATATTCGATCATCATGACTCAGGTCCATGATATGGTAACGTCAAGCTAATTTTGAATGACGCAAATAAAACCAATACATATTTAATATTAGCTAGTAACTTGACATACTCCTGACCATCCTAATTGTGTCTTTTGATTTTAGATTTAAGCGATTGTAGAGATCAATACGATCCGCAAAGATCATTTTTGACCAAGACGACCGATGTCATCATCGTCAATATTTTAGCCCTTTTCTATGTGCATCCATCATAGTAAATGAGTTGTGCCTATATATGTAAAGATAATTACATTATCATCCCATATGGTTTGACTTAATTATAAAAACATTTCTTCTAATTTGAGAAATTACAATAACACTTTTGGCACTTTACAATTAGACACCCTAAAAGTGTGACAAGTTAACCAAAACATTACAAATAAATCCCTGTTAATCTAATGACCCACCATACGATTGTAATTTCTCAAATCTTCAAGGGTATTTTAGTAATTAAGCCAACCTAATCACGTGTTTGGGTAATTATCCCATACGCATATATCAAACTTAGAGTTATTAGATATTCCTTATGTTTTCTGATCAAGAGCATCCAACAGAAACCACGGGCAGTTCAAGTTATATAAAGATCAAGAAAGTATATAATGAATTCAAAATTTAATTTATTCATCAAAAAAAAGAATTCAAAATTTAATCTTTCTCCACCAAATGTATCGTATGAAAAATGCACATAAAATACAATGTATACATTATACTAGTAACCAATACACAGTTTAAGACATGGTACCAAACAGATCTCTATACATTCGAATTTTGACAACTAAAGATCTAATGTCAAGAAATCCTCTTACCGTCTTTCAAGACATGAAAGATCGAAATCTTGATTTTTTTATGTCTCCTTTCTTCATTTAGTATAATCAAAACAATGGTTCTTTCCAATTTCCATCTTCTTCTGGTTTCATCGTACGATTCTAATTCCAGCATTCAAAAGATCCCTCGTTTATATAACGATTTAAAACTAGCCACTAACACTTTCTGACTGCTTTGAAGCAGATGAATCAACTATCTCAGGAACTTGATCAAGTAAAGAGTTCATATGATCTGGAAATTCACCTTTTGCCCGATTCGTTTTACCTCCTACAATCACTGTCGTTCCGTCTTGTAAAGCCCATATCTTGTTAAAAATGCATGCAAAAATCAAAAGGTTAGAATAATTTTTATGATGAAAGTAAAAATGATAATTGTCGAAGAAAGCCAAAAGTATTTACCTGTGAATGAGATAAAAAACTGATGCAAGTTGTGAGCATTAGAGCACCAAAACCAGCATAAACAATTGGCACTCCTGGATCAGTCTGTTTTGAAACAAATTTAACGCCATTAAAACCAAAAACGTAAGTGTTTATTTTTTTCATTTTTCATTTTTTTGAAATTATTTTTTCATAACCTTTAATTCGAGCCCAGTACTGCCGATAGCATCTAATACGACAATTTTTACACCATCAATGTCGATAGGGAGTTTTGAGTTTGGCCGTCTGACTCCTGCAAATTTCCCTTCTTGATCGTAAAGAACAATTGATTGCATATCGCGAGCTAGCATCGAGCTGAATATAAAAAAAGAACAGATATGGAGAAGGTATTAGATAATAGAATAACAATAAAAGCTCCATTATATTTGATTTCCCTTGAGAGATATGCTTTTGCATGTAAGCTTCTCCAACAAGAATAGTTCAATGTTTCAAATCTACATTTGGCAGCTGATTACGGTTCATGGTATATATAATAATTTCCTAATAGGAAAATCGAGGTAATTTTTTGTAAAGAGGCCAAACTTTGAGGGATTTTCGTAATTGACCCTTTCTTTTGGGGAGTATGGGAATAAAATGCTTCTATATAATCGCTCGACAAGTAAATAGACGTACATTCCCTTAAGATTAGTTGAATCGGCATCTCCAACAGGCAGGAAAGTTCCGTAAAGCTTCTTGTCCCCATTGACTTGGAGTGGTGCCATTGCCAAATTAAATGGCCCTTCATCGTCCTTCATTATTTGTAGTGCCGACAAACTCCAATCCGTCTGGTATATGGTGAACCCACCATACCTTAAAGGATCGTTCACGCTTATCGTCTTCCTCATTATCTCTTTGCCGTTAAAATCAAAGAGCGAAAGATCGCTGTGAAACTGCGAAACCTGGCAACAAAAATAGGGAACTAACATAATTTTGATACTGTCACTTATTTTTTCGTCACTGATATTACATTTTTTTGTAGTGAGCTACCTACCTCTCCACTGTCATAGTAGTCCATGTAGAATCTATTGACATGCACCTCGGTGTTGAAAGATTCTGAAGGAGTAGATAAGAATCCATTTGGTCCCAATACGTCGCCTATAATGAAGTTCAAACCTTGTGGAACCGTCACAGACCCTCTAAAGCTCCCAGCAGCACTAAGAGTTCCACCAGCCATTATTAGCAGCAATGCCAAATGTACTCCGATGGGGGCAAACCGACCTGCCAACCCTTTGAAGGCGTACAATGATGGCCCCTTCAAGAATACCTAAAATAAAAGCATTGGTTACCTTTATTTGGTCATCACCCACAAGAATAAGGCTGAAAAATAAATCAAACTACTTGATAATTGAATCAAGAATGATTGCTAAAAGCTCGTTTGAGCTTGGTTCGTTAAACATAACAAACCAAGTGGACACATTCTCTCGTTCGACAAACTTTAAAACTTGGCTTGTGCTCAACTCAATTAATAAAGAAATAATAAAGTATGTGTAAAGATGAAATCAAGCTGCTCGAGCTTGACTCGCATTTGACTCAATTAAACTTTCTTTGAGCTCAATTTATTAACAAACAATCTCAAATACAGGTTTCAAAGTTCGATAAGAAAAAAATAAAACAAACTTGGACAACAAGTGTTTGACTCGACTCGATTCATTTATGATCCTAGAGCATACAGCTTCCGGGGTCAGGGAAACAACCAAAAATGCTAGACATCCTACCCATATCCAACTTGGCATGGTACAATTCTATGTTGTATCAGAGCATTGAAAACAAAACCTTCACCAGGTAAAGTCTCAATTCAGATTTGCAAAGACCAACTATAGGTTTTCAAGCGACTCTTAAAAGGAAAAAAATAAAGAGAATAAAGAACATAAATAAGACAATACAAAGATAAACACAAGGACAGAGTGATATACTTCATATCCAGCACCCATTAGAATGACTCCCAAGTCATGAATCGATGCTCTAGGCAAGGTATCTGAACATTCCTGCTTCCGAATTACCTCAGCCGAATGTAAAAAGGACCACCTGAAAACAAGAATTTATGCTTTCAACTAAAAGTGTATCCAAGTGTACTAAGAGACAAAAGACACTCATTAGGCACAAAACGGACCTTTTAGCTACCTTCACTGTGGGGATCTGTGTTGTGTATGTACAAGCCATAAGTGAAGCTCCTAAGAGAGTTAATGTTCCGAGGAATATTGGAGACGAGAACATATGGTCAAAACCAAGTGTAAGGATCCACCTCCATGTAAAGAAGCCAAAGACAGGATTGTCTTCAGGGAACTTTTGGAAATAGAAATCGGGAGCCTCGCCTTGATCAATGGCAGTTCCTGCAAGAACAAATAGTGATGTTTACGGAATCAAACACTTATGATGAGAAAGATTAACCGAACAAAATGCAACATGGGAAATTGTGAAGGGAAGAACTCTAAAACTGCTTTTGTGTGCTTTCTCAGATCATTTAATGACTGGATGCTGTCAGGCAAAACAAAAAAGTTACTCAAGCGGTTCAAACCAAACATGCCCTTAGACACAACTTCTGTTGAAATTGCCAATTTTTTCTATCTTTGTTCTTGAACTTGCAACCCATCAACTGTTACCGTACAAGAAATGTTTATTGCAAAAACTCATAAATGAAATTATATGGTAATACTCTCTTGTTAACTATGGCAACATTTACATGTGTTAAACAAAAAAACATAGTGAATATTCTCTGAAAAAACATAGCTCTATACAAACAATCAATGTAATATTCACTCATTCTCCTTTATGAAACATACTAAATGACATCCATGGGAAACAACAAATGGAACACTAAAATAATCTCATCAAAACCCCAGTTACAAAAATTAACCACCATTTATCTATCATCAGTTATTTCAATTTTTAACTCCAAATTAAGTAAAACTGAACTTCTAAAACAGTTAAATTTGAGCCAAAATACAGCAAGTAAGAGTACCTAAAGCCATCAAACCAGCAACTGCAAACATCTCAGCAATAGCCAGAGGCAAATTTGAAAGAACAGCCAACACCTTTTTGGGGAACCCCTTCAACTGCCCAGACCCCACTTTCTTACTCTTCGTTGCCGCCGCCGCCGGCTTCTCCAAACCTCCACCGCTTTCGCCACCGGAAACAGCCGGAGCTCCGCCAGGATCCGGCGCCTCAATCTTGGTGGTGGTGGTGGGTGCTTGCGAGCTCTTCTTCTTGCCCTTTATCTTACTCTCATTTCCCGAAGTTCTGACCTTACAAAATACGATCCTTTTGCTACTAAAAGAAAGACTGAGTACGAATGTGTCGCCATTTTTGGTACTGTATGAAGTGTAGAGAAAAGAATTGTAGGGAAATGAAAACTGGGTTCTGATTTTGAAGGTATTTCTGGTACTCGGTAATTGAATCTTTGAAAATGTTCCTGAATTTAGAGTTTTCATTGTTTTTGGATTGAAAAATATCTGCAAGAAATTTTTTCCAAGCGATGGTATAATTGTAAGGCAGGAGGTGTTATAATAACGACTGCATTGATTTGGTTTATCCACAATACAAAAGAAGGCTGGTTAGTGGCTACTGGTTTGGGCCTCTCGTTTATGTTGATATAGAAAAAGAAAATTGGAATTTTACCATATTTTCCCAAGGTATTTCAATTTGATCCAACATAAAGAATATCTATAAATTAAAAAAAAATCATAAATATTTGGATATTTACAAAAGAATGTTATTGCAGATTTTGGTACAAGTATGAAAGAGAGTGGCTTCTGAACAAGTTTGGGTCTTAGATGACTTTTTTTCTTTTTCTTTTTCTTTTTTGTTTTTTTTAAATTTCAAGAGATTGATGCCGTTCTCCGACTCTCCTAAATTACTTTAGTCTCAAAACCCATATTGTTGTAGATTAAATCTATATTGTTGTATAAAGAATTCTATTTTGTGTTGAAGATTGAAGTTACTACATGCACTTTTGCATTAATTATCCTTTGAATTTAAAATCTAATTGACAACTCAATTTAAGTTTGAAAAATAATACATAAAATCTACAATTGTGATAATAAATTTTATTTTCTCATTTATCATAAAATCATAAATACATAAATCACACTAGAGGGTTTGACTCTCCTCCACTATCTTTCCTCGTACACGTTTTTGCATAAAAATTATCACATCTTTTTTTATTTCCATATTTTCAACTTCCCATAATTTAAAACAAAGAAAATACCCTCAAATAATATTTTATTTCCTCGAGAACCACATGTCACATTATTTTTTATGATAAATAACCACATGTCACATTAGCTATTGTTATTATAAGAACAAAGAATAAACCTAAACTGAATGAATAAATATCCTCCACCATTAAGCACAAACTAGTTTAGCTTTTTCTTTGCCTTTTCCCTAAGCTCCAAAGAAAGCCTAAAGATATGGTTAACAAATAAGCTAGGAACACCAAATCAGATTCCAATTCTATGAAGAGATAATGCATAAATTCATAACCATCAAAATAAAAATAGCAGCAAGACATATATATGCTAGCCAAATAGTACATTTCTCAGTTCTGATCAAAGATCAGAACACCATTTACATAGTGCAGTTAACAGCAAATACATATGAACTCCCGTGCACATCTCAAGATAATTACAGATCAACCTACAGATACATAGTACTCCGCATTCGATTTATTGACGCAAAATTCATCTGGCATATTATTTAGTCGCACACACAAGTAGAAGCCTATTGAACTAAAATATACAGTTGTATTACTTAGAAATCCTACTCCATCAAGAATCACCTTCATGCCAAGATAAGATGAAATAGTATGAGAATACCAAGAAGTACAAATAACATCTTCCAAGCAATCGGTTTCCAATCTATTGGAGCTGAATGATAGCTATGAAAACCATGAACATAACCTCCATGAAAGGAACTAGTGAACAAATATGGGACTCCAGAAGTGGCTCCATATACGGTAGCATCATGAAAACCGTGTACCTGGAGGTTAAAGATAGCGGGTAGGGCACCAAAAAGAGTCGAGAGAGTCATGTGACCAAATCTTGCAGCTGCCATTGGCATGAATCCCGTCATGGGATCCAAATCGTTTGGCCGGATGTAATTTGTATCTACACGTGGAGCAGTTTGTGGTCTTTGTCCCATTGGTCGATTTGGCACAGTAACACCCGGTAATGTTCGAGATCTTGGATCGTTATTTGATTTACCTCTCCCATAAATAGGAACTAATTTCTCCTCCTGTACAATAGCCTTGCAGACAGGACACTCGTGGTAATGTGAATGAAGTCGAAGCCATTGGTAAAGGCAAGGCCAACAGTAAAGGTGACCACAGAGCGTGACGATCGGTTCTTGTGCCAATTCAAAACAGATGT
>JACFYI010003825.1:1494868-1509640 GCA_014898755.1 Handroanthus guayacan | reverse complement strand
TTACCAAGCTAAATCCAAAGAATAACTTAAGTTGGGACATGAGAAAGTAACCTTTCCATATCTTTGCAGAACAATCCTCACTACTGCTGACTATAAGCCCAGACACGTGAGCATCAACTGAATAGACAATAGATGTGTGACCAACCATCTCCATTAAAAGTTCCCCACTAAGTGCCCATAGCCTGATAGAACTGCCATTTAGAACTAAACAAGAATCAGAAAATACATGAATAAAGACAAAAACAAATTCACGAATAGATAAGGCAAAGAGGAACTGGTTTTACAACTTAAAAAAGGCACAAACTAAATCAAGAGTCGAATGGATAATCCAATACAAAATTTATATCCAACTATAACATAACAAATCAAAAACACTTCTAAATTCCATCCTCCAAGACAACTTATGTATCCTATCACCTGTCAATTGTGCATGTATGTGTGTGCATACAAGAAATCATACATACAATATGTGGCTGCAACCAGGCTTTGCCCTATATACTCCAGCACTCTACCTGCCAGCGTTTCCAGGTTCTAGACTTGTTGGATGTGAATTGATGAATTTAGAGAACCCACCCTCAATATGCAGCCACACTGATGAAAAAGAAAGGCACACATACACATATATGTGGGTTGCAACTTTTTGCCCTGTATGGTCCAACGCTCTACCTGCCTACATGTCCAGGTCCTAGGCTTGTTGGATACGATTGATGAATTTAGAGAAAAAGCACCCCTCAATATGTAGCCATAATGATGGAAGAAGACAGCAGCAGAGATAAATATAATCTCCCATGGTACTTACTACTTAGAAAACTTACATTCATTTTTTCATTTTAAAAAATTAAAGGAATGAATGAAAGAAAGAAAGAAGCATGGAATGACTTTGGTATGAGTATCATTTTACATGGCACAAGATGATTAAACTCAACTCCAAAAAACAGACATGTGATTTAGGTCCAAGTAAGTCATTATGGCAGTTACTGACATGTGTACATTTTGACATCGTAATGAAACCAAAATCTTACCCATCATGTGATGCTGAAACGATTCCTAAATTTGGCATAATAGCCACTCCTCGAACAGTATCTGCAGAATACCAAAGTTTAAACTGAAGCAGAAGGCCCATAATGATTGCATGAGAACAATGAGCTAAAACATCCAGTCAACAATGATCAAATTAAGTAGACACACAACTGTTATGGAAGATATCATCTTTCTATAGGCAACTTCCTTGTCTTCATTAAATACTTCAAAGATCAAGTCCAATCTGAAGCATAGCCTCATAAAACTAAGGAGATATTCCTTTTATTGCTTACAGGCAAGGCATGACTAAAGCACCAACTGACTAATCCACATATAACATAAAAGGAGCCTGAATCTTCTCATGACTTGGTGGGCTTGCCTGGATTAGGCAAGACAAAATGACACAATGCATGACTTGTCCTCATATTAACAGTTTCATCTTTACAATAAAAGTATATATTTATGACATAATCTACATGCTGCAGATTTTAGGGGGGGCAAAATGGCATTCAAGAACATAAGGAATATCATTTTCTATCTAAAGTTGGGAATTCAAGTTGTCTCACAGATTCATCAAAAAAAAAAAAAAAGGTTGTCTCACAGCAACATGAGGGGGGAAAAGATTACAAATCTACAAATACTCATTACATATGCATTTGATGGAATGTAAAAGATTTTGAAATTATATGTGCATAAATGTTAAGATCATGTACAACAGACGAATAAAATATTAACACTATTTACAAGAAAGAAAAAGGAAGACCTGTATGCCCAAGGAAAGAATGGATACAAGAGTCCCCTTTCCAAAGCTTCAAAGTCATGTCACTTGAACCTGGATAGCCATCAGAATCAATTGAGTTTTAAAATTAAAAGCTATTGCATGCTTGTGATTTCAATCCTAATAAAAATATTCTTAATACCATGGCACGGAAAATATAAGAATGTCAATGTTATGGCTGTTGAATATTTTATTTACAGTAATAGAACCAAAGACCTCAAGAAAAGTTCAAATGAACACCTCTTGTATTTTAAAAAAGAATTCAAAATAATTTTTTTATTATCTGGTCAAGTTCATTGGAATCTTCATAATTTGAAACAGATATTAATGTATGGTTAAGAACACCAAAAGTAAGTAAAAAAAACAAAGACTGTTGACTAAACAATTAAGGAGAAAATAAAGGTGTTTACCTGTAACAACCTCGCCAGAAGGTAACTTAACAATTGCTTGAATTGCTGCCTTATGAGCTTCCAAGGCCGCAACTTGTTGGCCTCCCCTCCAGCGTCTCAATGTACTAGAATAAAGACACCACATGAGAGCATAATCAGAATTGTTAAGGAGGATATAGATTAGTAATCAAAACAATCTGTTCATAGTTCAAGACACAGATAACAACACATATAATTCAGCAGTGAGAGTATTGGGAAACAAGAAACTGGCCACTAGCACTCATCAATTCATCACAATTCTTCTAGCATGGCATCAATGCATATAAGCAAGCACAATTTTAGAGTTATTTGTATGTGTGTGTGCGCGCGCGCGTGTGTTCTTTATGCATATATACAAGCGTTTGTAGGCATCAGATATATTTGTGCCACATTAGCCCATCCTTGACCATAAGTCAGTTGTTGAATTTGCTGCTACCAAAGAACATAAGAGACAAAGATAAAATAATGACAGCATGAGCTAAGGAAATAATCATGAGCACAGATGGCGAGAGCATGCAAGAAAATAACATCATAAGGACAGATGTTTTTCATAAATATCCCTTGACTAATCTACTCTAGATTTCAAATTAAGTCCAACTAGATAACAGATGCTAACCACCACAGTTAAACGGATACACAATCAGGTTTCAGTAAGTAGAAAACTGGAAGAAAAAGCATAATAATCTATTTCAGTAAACCAAAACTCATATTCAAAAAACTTTAAGCAAGTTACGTTTTATAATTTTGCAAATCCCAGATTGGATATATTGACTATAACAGAAGTAAGATGACAACCGAGAACCATCACAACACAAAATGCAGGGTAATATAAAGTATATGAGAAACATTAATCATCAACCACAAAATCTGGCATACCAATCTACCGACACTGAAACAATATCTGAACCATCCAATGCAATGCCCGTGACTTGCAATTTATGACCCTTCAGCACCTGAACTTTCTCTCCAGTAGCCAAATTCCAAACGAGAATAAGAGTGTCCATCCCTCCAGATACAATCCCACCCTCTGGAAACTCCTCGTTTGGGGGTATCCAAGCCATCGGCCCCACAAAACTAGTGTGACCCAACAATATTTTTGACATGGTATAATCACGTTTTAGTGATTCATCTAAAGTCCAGAATCTGATAGTTCTATCTCTTGAAGAAGTCGCTATGCCAGCATTGCCGCAAATGCATATACCACGAGCCTTGAGATGAAGAATTACAGCAAAAAAGTCAATGAACACATCAATGTTGATTACTAATCATCATGAACTCAACCCCTAAGTCAGATTCAATAAAGACCATAAACGCCATTACCAGAAATTCCAACACATAGCAGACTCAAAATAATAATAATAATAATAATAATAATAATAATAACAACAACAACAACAACAACAAAAAAAGTCCGAAAATCTAAAATAAAGTACGAGGATTGAGAGATCGTACATCGTCTTCGTGGCCTCGGAGTTGACATCTCAATTGATACTCTTTAAGGTCGATATCCATAGCGACGATAGAAATTCTAGGGTTTATGAGAGATTTTTCCTCTCCTGAAGATGAAGATTGAAAATTTTTGAAGGGGAGAGAGAGAGAATTTCTACACACTATGAGTGAGAAACAAGTAACTCAGAACGCGTATGTATACGTGGAGAAATCCCTATATTACAACGGTAATTTTCATTTTTGGTAAGGAATCGCTTGTTTTCCAAGTTCTGATTAGCGCTAATTTAGTAATGCGACTTCGTTCATTCCTCTTCTTGAACGGGTTTGAATAAGTTTTGGGCCCCCAACAAATGAAGAGTGGAAAGGCCCACGGACCATTATTAAGGGGAAATATCTTTGCAATCAGAAATTTGATAATCCAGATTTTAATGTCTAATCTTTTCATGATACCATTAAATTTTAATGTCTAATTTATTTCATAATAACGTTAAATTTTAATAACCCATGAGGCACGGTGAAGGTTCGATTCACACAAGAATATTTCTTGTATTTGTTATTATTATTGAATTTTGAATATATTAATGCATTGATTGAAGTGGTGTTTGCAATTGAGCATAAAAGGCACTCATGTTATTATGAGCTGCTAAAAAATGTTTTAAGTGTTTAAAAACTCTGCTTCTGCTATAAGTTCTCTAAAATCAATTAACAACAATCTATTATCTCTTAAACAGCTCCATGCTGCTTATGAGGTACTATAAGCTATTCTTAATAATAATAAGTAATTGTAATTCCAAATACTATCACTTTTTCTTGGCTTACAATGAATTATTTAATAATTTTTAAATACCAAATATTTTTTATTACAATCCAATTTTCAATAAAAGTAAGTGATTATATTTTTATATAATTTATTACATAACACCACTTGAATGCATAAATCACTTGTTTAAAAAAGAAAATGTATAATATTAATAAATCCATCCCACTAAGAGGGTGTTTGACTAAGTTCATTTAAAATATTTTATAAACTCCTATATCTTATATAATATAAGATATTTTTATAATCATGTGATGTTTGCATGCACATAATCTCCTAAGAAAACTCTAAAGAGTGAACATAACAACATTTGGACACTAAGAAAGTGATCATTAATCAATTGAACATTCAGTTAGTACTTAGTACACAACCACCACCAATAATCTATCAACAAAATAATGACAAATCACAAATGAAATCAAGTGTTCAATTGTTTGTCTATATATTCATTGTATTATATACCTATTTCAGAAAGCAACCAACTTAAGATCACTATAGACATAATTTAGCAATCTTCAATGGTTAGGGTGCTTAATAATCCTTTGCAGAATAACAGTTCTAGCCCTTCTAATGTCCCTGCTACAGTTATCAGCTTGCACTCCCAATTCCTCAGTGTTCTTCATAAAGACAACCAATTTATCCTTAATCTCCTCGACAACAAGTTTCACAGCATCTTCATTAATAGCAAAATCAACACTTTTCAACAGTGACTCAATCTCAATCTCCAACTTATCAATCAATATTCTAATGTTGTCCAAATCTTTGATGGTCACATAAGTTCCCACATTCATAGAGTTGATGATCTCCTTCTGTCCCTTAATAGCATTTTCGTAGTTTTTAAGAAGTGAATCTATCCATCGTCCCATCGAACCCAATGGGATCGAGGTGGCAGCCGCCAGTGCTGCTGCCACAGGTGGTGCAGCCATGGCGGCAGCCACCACAGAGCAAATTAGCACAGTCGCGAAAGTAGCTGCAAATATAATGCTGGAGACCTTCCTCCATGCATTAATATATTTCAGCTTCTTATCGAGCTTGTTCTTCTTCGATTGCAACTTCTCAAGCATCAACATTTGCTGCTTATAAACAGATTGAAAAATCTGAAAGAATTCCTCAGTAAATGGATCCCCCGCGGCCTTAAAGTTCTTCAACTCCTCTAGTGTTTTAGAATACCTTTCATTTCCTTCTACTTCATCTTCGTCTTCGAATTGTTGGAGCGCGACGTGGATAAGCAATTGACGATCTCTCGCGGACTTCAAGCATTTTTCTAATGCTGCTAAAAAGTCGAGAGTTTTGAGGCTGTTTTCGAAGTACTCCTCAACAAGCTCAAACAATTCTTGATTCTTCCAAATGTCCTTTTTGCAATCAAGAATCACCTTAACTACTTCTTGATTCATTTCTAGGAGGCATTCTGTGACTTCCTTTAGGGAATCAAAGGATAATGCCCGGACTTCAACGCCAGCAGCAAGGGCATTAATGGCATTGTTTGTTCGAGCTTGAAGGGTCGTGTCGAAGGACTGCAAATCAACATCTAGCCTGCACGCGTCTTCATATGAGGTTAGTTCTGTAACGATCTGCAGATTATTAATTGGATTTGCAGTAGTAGTTTCTCCAGGATTCTTGCTAACGTGGCTTCCCATGTTACCAAATGTTATAATCTATACACAAAAAGAAAACGAAAAAGGCAAATAATGTCAGATTTCTAACTTCTGCAGAATGATCACACAAATTATAGATGTTATTGTTGCTTCATAGCTACAAAACGAGAGAGAGATTAAAAAAAAAATTCAATCATTTCCTTCAATCCTCCAAATCACCATTCAAAGATGACAACTTCTATCCAATAAATTTACTAATGAAGAAAAATATGCAGCTAATCAAATAAAGGAAATTTAAGACAAATTCAAACACCTATAGCTAAATCCATTTCCAAGAACAGAGAATTTCCATAGAAACATAACCAGATTCTCACTAAATTAACAAAATCCAACAAAACCCATAAACCACAAACCCTTAGAAATCAAGCAACCAGAAATAGAAAGATTCAATTCAAAAAAAGAAATACTTACCTAATTCGTAAAATTCTTCAAAAATCAGCAAAGAAAACAAGTGGAATATCAAGCCCTTTATACTAACCACAACAGGATCTAATATGATAATCCAACGGGTACTCTATATATATATATATATATATACAGAGAGAGAGGGGGGGGGAGAGGGAGAGAGATGAAAAAGAAATGGGAAATGTGGGGAAGCAGATAGAGATTGAGGCTGATGAGGAATGAAGAAGCTTAAAGAGAACTAAAACAGTAAGGAACAAATCTAAAAGCAAAAATGTGGCGGTAGTGGGTTGAGATTGTGAAGAAATAGCTTGCACGCATGAGATTATTCAGAAATTGCAAATGGAAAACGCGGGAAGCAATGTCTTCTTCGTCCGTTATAATATAAATATAGATGTACCACAAATCTTTCTGGAGAAGAAAGAAAAATGGAGGAAAGATAAGCACGCTGATAGAAATTGTAAATGAAATTCTGACAGTTGTAATCACGCGTGGAAGAGAGGACAGAAAGACTCTGGGCTACTGAGGTAAAAAGTAGGAACAAGGAAGTGATTCTTATTTACCACCAAAAGAGGATTAAAAGAAAGAAAGTGTTAGCTTGTTTAATCGGCAACCAAGGCAATAATTACAAGAAACATTCTTTCAAATGTTTAATTGATTTTTGAAGTTTTGTAAACTATGTTTTTATTTTTTAATTTTTTTAAATTTTAAAATTAAATAAAAAAGAGAGCATATAAAGTAAAAGTTAAAAGTAATTTTCAGATAGCTTGTGACGGTATATGTAAAAGCTATGTTTTTTATGTAAGAAGTTGTTGAGAAAGTTTTGACATTGTATGAAATAGAAATTAAAACATTGTCTTTTTTTCTTTTTTTTTTCTCTTTCTCTTAGAACGTTCACTTAATGTTCAAAATTTGAATTTGGCGATCAAATAAACAAGAACAGAGAAAATGATACTCATTATTGTCTTTGTTAGAAGATTGGACAAGTGCACAAAATACATGAATTCAAAATACATTGAATTATACAAATGATTTCTTATTCCAACAAGTTTATTAGAATAAAAATTCAACGTCGTATGTTCTAAGAACAAATTACAAAAACAATAGTAAAATTTTTCAATACATATAATTTGTTATTTCAATAAGGCTATCACAGCAACAACGTCATATCTTTCTCGTTAATAAATTACAAAAACATAAAAACTCTTTCCAAAACTGAAATATAATACTACTCTTGCATAGGCCATTTCATATGCACTAAACACTATGGAGAAATTTAAAGAAGAAAAAAATGTCCATTGGGAAATACCTCAACTCAAATACTCAATCACATAGCAAATAGGGAAAAACAATTAAAATGAAGAGTAAACAAACCTTCTAAAACAATGTGAGAATACTTGATGTAACCAAAGAAACAAGAACTCTTGTAGATTTGTTTTTTATATAATGGGATTGCATATTTATAGTGTGTTGAAACCTTAGGAAATAACTTGGGAAGAAAGGAATTCATAAATGCCTGCAAATGGGATAAGAACTAAATTATTCGAAAATGTAAAAGTTCATGTTATTTTTGTTATAAAGAATAAAATAAGTCAAAATATTTTTATTATGTAATCCTAATTAATCTTGTTCTACCAACTTGGAAGACATTCTAATAACAACACCTAAGATGTATTAACTTGTTTGAATGAGTAATTAGTAGTGTGTAATATATATATATATATGTGTGTGTGTGTGTGTGTGTGTATGACACGGATGTAAATGTTAAAGGGAAAGTAATATGTTAGAAATATATTATATCTTCAAGGAAAATATGATTTGCATCTTTTTAAAAAATGTAAGCGTAATTTTACCAACAAGACAGGTAAAATTACTTGTTCATGTATGAGTATTTTATTATGTTATGTTATATGTATAACTTATAATGTATGATTTAAGGGTTATCCTCAATTATATCATATTAATGTTGACTTGCTCATATAGTTATCATTTATAGTAGCAAACCAAGAATTGATGACTTTCTTGCGTATAATTTATGGGATATGCAATGATATCAACTTTCCCCAATATTTGTATTTATTAACGTAACTCTAACTTAATCGATGAGGTATTATCCTATGGTGTGGTGGAAGTCCCAATGTCCCATAGCAATAAGGTTAAGCATTCAAATATGTTTTTCTACTCAAAAATAGATCTAAATACTTGACTGATGGTCATTGTAGTAATTTAATATTGATTTCGGAAGTAATTGTTATTTTGATATAATGAAGTAACTTTGTTAATAATGTAGTAAATCATCTCTAAAGGAGGAAAAAAAATTCAAAAGCACAGAATACACATGTTGAAATGACAATTTGGTCATTTCAATATCACCCATACAGCAAATGAAATCTGAGGCAAAAGTAATTATTTTTGTGTATTATATTTTCATATGTTCTTTTTGAAATATTCTTGATCTTAACATACTCTTAACAATTATTTGTAACTTAATGTTCCCTTAATATTAATATATATATATATAATACTTTACATATTTTTATCAAGATGATTAGGGTAAAAGCCTAAAATAGGCAATGAAAATGAAAACTGAATTGCTATTTGCAGAGCAGTTTTTACCATCTTACAAAGCAGTTCAACGAAAAAATAAACAAAATGAACACCCCCCAAACCAAACAATGGACATACTTTTCCTATTGAACATTTTTGTTGCTTTGTTTTATCTCTTGTTAACATTTATGTCTTAAATTTTTCTTTTTTGTGAATTCGAATTGTGACCAGAATCGAAAAACTTGTGGTGCAACTCGAAATTGAGAAAAAAATAAGAATCAGTGTTGGGCTCCGGGTTCGCCAAATCTTCGTATTAATTTGAAGTAACGATTTAAGGTTGTAATTTTTACGTTTATCATGAAATTTTTCATTGAAAATTATTTGATTTAAACGGAAGAAAAAAAAAAAAAAACTAACTGCTTCTGCTTGCGCCCGTCGCGTGCGCAAGCCACTGATTTCCTGCGCCCGTCGCGGGTGCAGAGAAGAAAAAAATGAACAAAAAAAAAAATTCTTGCGACCGCGAAGGGCACCAAAAAGGAGGAAAATGCGCTCATGCTAAGCGCAATCCTCTAATCTATGAGCCTATGAGGGGCGCAACCCACTGTTTTTTTTTTTTTTTTTTCATTTTGCTTAAAAAATAACTCTTTTATCTCATTGTCAGATGAATTTTGCTAAAAATCTAACTCATTCATATTGTAAATGTTGAAAATTTTAAAATATTACATTGGAATGTAATAAAATTTCAAAAATAGAGAGTTTAGGAGAGGAGTGTTTCTATAAAAAATTTTCAATTGCTCTGCGTTAGTAATTTATGCTCTGCATTTATAACCCTCGAAAATCGAAGGAAAGTATCGAAAAATGCGATGCACCAGTCAGTCATTCTCAGTTGTTTCCTCACCGCCTTCGAGATGACGCGTAGCAGGCTGCGGCACATGGCGATCTCTTATTGGTTTAGAACTTAGTTTCAAAACAATTGTACGCCACGTTGTTAGATTGATAGATTCCTACAGTCACATGCTTTGTAATGCTTTTAGAAAAATTGAAAAACAAAAAAAAAAAAAGAAAAAAAAAAAGAAGAGAGAAAAGAGAAAAATATAAAAAAATTACGCCCCCACCGATTCGTTTGTTTTGTTTTTCCATTTTTTTTCGTCTTTCTCATGTTTCCTTTGGTTACATGGGATTTTGATAATTAAAAACAAGTCCGACAGCCTGCAAAAGGAAAAAGGAGGACAACAATTGATAACTGATATGGCTGTAAATTACCATCTTCACTCTTAGAACTCCTTTCAAGCGTTCAATAAAAAGGGATAATTACCTCAATACCTCTGAATTTGATGTAATTATCAAACTCATACATGATCCACAACAATGTTTACATCCCCTCAAACTCATACGTAATTACAATTAAACCCCCTCATCCACGAGCTTACTTATAATGTTTTAAAATTTTCAAGTGATATAATTATAATTATCCATTAGGTGAACTAATAATAGAAAATGTAATAATAATTACCTAAATCTCAATAGATGTTTTGATAATTATAATAAATCTCAAAAGGCGTTGAGGTAATTATCCCTCGATATAAATTGGGTTTTCCAAATGAAGATAGAATGTCTAGGCATTCAGCATGCTATAAAACTGGATATGAAGTACAAATGGTCAGTGTATTTGCTGTGGGAGTTCTCTTTAACAGATTTTGTCAATAATGAATGTCTTTTTACTTTATATTAGACCTGCTTTAGAGCATTTTACCACAGAAAAATAGAACAAGCTCATTTCTAAAACTAGCACTACAAGTTGCTTATTTCTTCAGGCACATAGAGGTACAAACTGCACTAACTAAAATCATCCACTATATAAGTGCCACATGTCCAATAACTTAAAGGTATAAATTCAGGAGCAAATGACACTGCAAATAAAACTCATTTTTCCCTCAATTACCAAGATTATGGCATAAGTCTACAAGTAAAGAAGTGAAGTTCTTAACTACTAATCTCAAGAGTGTTCAGAGTGACTGAAAAAAACCAATACCTTATAATTCACCCCCTGGTCATACAACCTCATTAGTTCAAAAATCAGGCTTCGAATTTTCAATCTCTATCATCACCGTCAAGTGAATTTGTAGTTACTTTGTGTACAGATACACCAAGGTGAACACGAAGAAACCCGCCATCTGAATGATTAATCAAAATCAGAGGACCATGTGCGGTAAATATGGCAATGTATAAAATAATGAATGGTTAACAACAAGCTAGGATATATTTCATCCATTATATATATACCAGAGATTAAAAACCCAGCCAAATCAGAAAACTGAACCCTTTCTAGAAAAGTGAGGCAACTGAATTGGTGATAGAAAACAAAACGGACAGAATGGACTGAACCTCACTTCCCCTTCCACAATCATGTTACTTGGCAGACCTTAATGGTTTTATGGAGATCAATTCATTCATATTTGATTAGATCTCAATGAAAAACATATTCGTTCATATTTGATTAGATCTCAATGAAAAACAATTAACCGTTAATTAGACCTGAATTAAAAATCAGAAATATGGAATAAAACATGGTAATATTACCCCATACTAGTACGCTTGACCAAGAAAGTAAAACAAGAAATGTCTAAATCAATAAATGCTTTCTACAGAAACTTAGGTAAGCCAACAACCATATGCGGACATTAAGTGCACCTACAGCAAAATCTAGCCAGTCTTAGATTAGTTCCTTTGCATTTTCCTTTACAACCGCAAGGAGAGAGGTATGGCTTAGAGATCATTTACTTTCTAGGATGGCACGAGTATAGGGTTAAATGATCAAGTACTACTTTATCTAAATAATTTCAGTCTTAATTAATTGTAATTGAGGGATATAAAAGATCTTCATTTATTATGTTTATTTTACTGGAGTGCCCTGGGTACCCTTAATGACAATTTTCTTTCTTTTTTCTCTTTTTTCTTCTCTCTCCAAGTTTTTGTTTCCTCTTCCTCTTTTCTTCTCCGCGTTTCCTTTCTTCATATTAAATTCTTCACTTCTTTCCCCACTTTTCTTTTTCTATTAAACAGCCCACTAGACCTAACTGAATACTCTATCCACCCAATAACCCACTGTCACCAACCCTTAGAATTATCCTTCCAAAATCCAAGATGTAAGAAAACAAAACCACCAGGAAAGGTAAAAGTTTGTGCTGAAAACAGTCATGAGAAGTGTGAAATGCAGGGCAGGCATATACAAGAACTGAGAGGGCAAAGTACCATCGAAAATGATGCTCCATAATATGGATAAGCTGCAGGTATGAACCTCTCGTATTCATTATGCCTGTAGGGTCGAACTGGGATCTGTAGATGATAGATCACAACATTCAATACAAGCCATTAGCAGAATTAATTAGCAGAGTTATTACAATACAGATAAGAAACTGTTTCATCAAAAGCTACATAGCATGAAAAGGGTACTTCTGATGCATTTGTAAGGCAACACAACATATCAGTAGAAAGTAAATTACATATTTACTATGACCTAGCTTCAAACTTCTTGAAACCAAAGCCTCAAAACTACTTGGGTAAATTTTTAACAAATACCTATAATAGATGGAAAAGAGATGCTCATAAACACAAGAGTAGAAGATCAGGGAAATGCCAACAGAGATTGAAAAGGGAACACTGGTCCAGATGTCAAAAGGAATTAATGTGGTTGGTGATATAATATATCCAGTTCAAAGTCCGGGTGATATAATATATCCAGTTCAAAGTCCTGCCATAACAAATTCCAAAAGCTTATACAACAACATGCTTTTTTTTCCTTACAAGTGACATATTAGCAATATCTTGTTTCTTCACATCACAAAACGGCATAACCACCCGTAATTTTCCATTTTATAGGTTAGAAAGACCACTAAAAGATTAAATTCAAAATGTATTATGAGCTCGAAATAGAAAATTTTTTAGTACCATTTGATTCTGGTTTAGATAAAAAGGCAGGCAAATTAGTTATAAAAGGAAAAGGAATCTTAAGTAGAACAACTCGAGCAGTAACGTCTAACAATTTACACTGATATGGTCATAATACAGAGGGAGAACTACCTGTTTCGATAGACTTAAGCTCGTATATCCAAGTCTCTGGTACTCAACCTTAAATTGGAAGACACCATAGACATCGGGAACCTTGAAAGACGTATAATAAAGACCCTGTAGAGTATTTAAAAATATATGAAGAGAAGCTTATGTGCATGAACACTAAAACATTGTGGGGGAAATGTTGGACTCTACGATGAATAAAACAGCACCTTCTGATCAGTTGACAGGGTTTTTAGAACATAGGGGCTCATCATGTAAAATTGAACTTGCAAATCATCAGCCACGTATGGCTTCCAACTCGTCCCAGACCACTCATATACTTCAACAGAATAATCCTTTAACAAAATTAAAGTGTCGAGTTATTTCAATTTATTTATTTAGACAGGCAGTAAACATTATGGAAACACATTATTACCAGGTCATCTTTGATCCTGTATATCGACGGTTCATCTACTTCACCAACTCTGTGATGTCTTACATTCGCAGCCTGGATATCCAAATTAAAAATAAGACAGGATATCCAAAATTACAAAGAGATTATTCTAAGGCCCAATGGTATATGGCATCATGGTATGTAGTGACAAATTCTGAAAGAAGACCAGCTAGCCAAAATGGAAAACTATGGCATCAAACAAGTTCACAATATGTAATATCAGACTATAAGAGCTTCAGACAAAGAGCAAACCTTCAAATGACCTCTTTCATGGAAAACCCATTTGCTAAGTTCAGTCAAAAATTGCTCATTTCCACATTTCTCGTGTCTGTTTATCACAAAATGCAGTCGTCATTTTATCTTCAAAGAAGAGTTGAATTGTTCACAAGAGGAATATGATATCAAGCACATGATAATGAAAATAATTCCTGATAGCATCACTGACAGACCAAACACCCCGAAGGCCTCCCCTTTCTTTTATAAGCCATACCTTCCAAGGATCACTTGCTATTATACAAGTCTCCTCACTAAATGCTAAAATATTTGTATGCAAAACCTTCAATTGTCTTTCAGGGGAAATCCAATCGCAAAAGACGAAGAGAAAATGCAATCTAGAGATGCATTTAAGATAAAGATGTTTTCCATGAAAATAAAATCAATAAAAACCAGGTCTAAGCCAATTATGACATTGCAACTCACTCACTTGGTACTGCTTCCAGCTTTCTGTACTCCAGACCGGAAAAACCTGAATACAAAAGACAACATTATCAATAGGGTTACTGAATGAGAAGAAAAACTAACATTATCCACTAACCGGTTGCTGAACATGCTCAGTGAGCCAGATATCAGAATCCGAGCATTATTTCTTGCCTGAAAAGCAAAGGAATTATCATTTTCCAGTGGAAAATAAATGAATCACCAATTATTATAGGTATCTTCAAGGGTCACAACCATGTATCACAGATTCTAACTTCCACCTAACAGTTTTGTCATTCTCTATCTTTTATGGATAAATATCAAGAGTTGAGTTGATCACCCATACCTAATACATCAAGTTGCCTCCCAACTTTCTTCTGGGAAGGAATGTTTATTTTAAACCTTGCCATAAGTATATACTATTCGAGTACAACAATCTTCAAGCTTTTTTGCAATGCCCGGAGTGTTGAAAA
>JACFYI010003825.1:1467207-1490249 GCA_014898755.1 Handroanthus guayacan | reverse complement strand
TTTTTTTTTTTTTTTTTTTTGGCCAAAAGTGAGATGGGAAGTCAAGGGCTGATCGGATATTTAGTGTAGCAAACACCATTGTCCAGCCTGTCAAACATCAAAGAAGACATTATCGAATTATATGATCTTAATACCAATCTTATATATCAAGCATTAATGAGATCAGGGAATTGAGGCTAATCTTGTTCATACAAATCCAATGAAGATTGGCCAATGTCCAAACAAAATACGTCTCAAATAAATTATTTAAACTTTCATTTGAAATTCAATAAAACTATCGAATAAAATTATCTAAAACATGAATCCCCCTTCACAAGGGACCAAAATTCACGAGGACAATAATATAGGACTTTTAGGGACAATAATAGAAGACCTAGAAGACCTAAGGACAAAGAAGGACAATAATTCTGATGAAGATAAGGACCAAGTTGAACAGTGAAGATTCGGATGTAAAGCAATTTGAAGTCCGAAGAAGCTGGTCTATAAAAGGAGAAGAACAAGGCCAAAGGAAGTAGGAAAAGCTTTAGGTTTCCCTCGTGTGTTGATAATGGCTACTCCTAAATTTTTGTAATGGTCTCCACTACTCTCAAGAGCGAATCTTTAAATCTGAGAAATTACAGTCTCTCAAAACAATTAAGAGGCTGTAGTTTACACCGTAAGGGATTAGGGGCTTGATTCCTCCTTGAACTAATCTTATGTGTAAAACTTATATTTGTCTTTGAGATGTTTTTTAATTTTGGAAAATAATTGTATTGTTTGATCATCACAAGTTAGTGGGATAGACTTTTCAACTAGCCTAATGTTCAGGGTTGACCTAATATCAAGTAATTTTGTTTGCCAAATTTCTTTGTTGGCCATTTTTGGTGGTTTCCATTTATCTATACTCATATTGTTAAAATAAATAATATCTTTTTGGATAGAACTAGTGCTAACAAGATCACTAATCTCAGAAGATGAAGAAGCCATCTTCAAGACGCAATTAAACACAATTATCTTAACTAAATAACTTTTTTTCTCTTGATCAACGTTTTATGTAGGAATGACAACAACTCAAAAGCCTAATGCAGCGTGACTAAAGAGTATTGGATTAAGTGAGTTTTTGCTAATTGCGTCTAATTTTGTCTAAAACATAGCTATGATACCATAAGGGACCAAGATTTACGAGGACAATAATATAGGACTTTTAAGTACAACAACAGAAGATCTAGAAGACCTAAGGATAAAGAAGGACAATAATTCTGATGAAGATATGGACCAAGTTGAAGAGTGAAGATTCGGACGTAAAATAAACAATTTGAAGTCCAAAGAAGCTGGTCTATAAAGGGAGAAGAACAAGGCCAAAGGAAGTAGGAAAAGCTTTAGGTTTCCCTCATTTGTTGAGAATAGCTAAATTATTATTTTGTGCTCCTAGTTGAATTTGCACAAATTTGTTAAAATTTTGCTACAAGAAATTGATCAACTCAAAGTTAGAATTTGTCTTCCGAAACAGTTAACACAACTTCCACAAATTGATCCTAATATTAGAATCTTTGTTTGCCTAGTGTTTAAAATCTTTTTCTTTGATTTTTTGGTATGAAATTTCTTTTTTTAGGAAATTGATCTGTTTTTGTTTATTTTTCAGAAGAGAAATATCTTGGAGAATTTTTACTATCTCTTTGTTTGACAGGGAATTGAAATCTAAATAGAATTTCTTGCCCAAGAATATTTGTTTGTATTCCTTCTTGGTCTATATTGATTGGGTAGAGTATTTGTAAGAATGGATTTTCTAGAATGGCTGGAATGTTTAAATTTTTTATTAAGACAAAAGTTGTTTTGAAGCAAATGTCATTGTCATAGACATGAGCATTTGAAAGTTTATAGTTTATCTTAAGCTTTGACGAATTTGCACCGGTTAACTTTTCTCTTGTTTTCTCAAAATGTTTTGTTGGAATTAAGTCTTCTTGTATACAATTCATATCTGCCTCTGAATCCATTCAGGACAACAATTTCTAAATAAAAATCTTGGATTTTTATTTTGACTTTAACATACCATTTTTGGTAATTAATTTTTGTTATTGTGTTAATGTATTATTGTTCTTCCTCTAACTCTTCCTTGGGTTTTGACGTTTCGCCTACTTTATCTCTAATTTTCAATAACAAAATATCTTGTTTAATTTCATGATTTTCCTTTTTAATTTGTTGGACTTCCCAAAACTAAGACAAAATCTAAAAATGAAAATAGAAAATATAAGGCGATACATAACATCTTGACTTATTAAAGCTTAAGGCTTTGGTTAATAGTATGGAACAGAGTTGGTTGTGGTATTTGAAACGTTATAAACTCATTTTTGACATTGCAGATTATAGTTGTAGGAAAGTTCAAGATTAGAACCAACCCTGCACCGTTCATTAGTTTAAATCTAAAAACAATACCTGTTTGGGGGTGGGATTGTAGTATTGGTTAAAAGATTAAATTGGCTAATTATATTTTTGCCCTTAAGTGGCCAATTTTTTTTATTTTTCATTTTTAGCTAAAAGTGGGATGGGACGTCAAGGCCAATCGGATATTTAGCGTAGCAAACTTCACTGTCCGGCCTATCAAACATCAAAGAAGATATTATTGAATCATATGATCTGAATGCCAATCTTATATATCAAGCATTAATGAGATTAGGGAATTGGGGCTAATATTGTTCGTACAAATCCAATGAAGATTGGCCAATGTCCAAATGAAAAACGTCTCAAATAAATTATTTAAACTTTCATTTGAAATATGTATTAAATTTGAAATTCAATAAAACTATCAAATAAAATATATCAACTTAGTTCAATACGAGTAAATAGTATAGAATAAAATAAAACCGTGGAGAAATCAAATAAATTAGAACTAATCATTGTACATTAGTTGGTTAATATTCCTAGTTTTATTGACAAGATCACATTTCTATTTATCTATTCATTTATTTTTATTTCAAACAAGATCACCTAAATATATGGAAGCAAAGTTATACGATAAAATTATAACCTAAATATATGAAAGCAAAGCTTATACGATAAAATTATATATAAGAAATATATAAAAATAAATGGATTTATATCTTTGAAAAATAATTATTTAATCAACAATATCAAATCATAAAATTCACAATCAATTTCCTGGAAAAGTTATATGAAAAGGGTGTTGGTGACGAAATACAGAAGAAAGCAAATCTTAGTTTTACTTTTCCTGATTTTACTGGTAACGTCAAATTCCCCCTCCCCAAGAATTAAAAGGGGAGCTGCGTATTTCTTTGCGGATGAGAAAATAAGAAAGAGGGAAAACCTCTCACCATCAGACTGTCACTCAAAATTCTCCCTAAATTCTCACACACTAACACACACAAATTCCCTCACCAACAGTCCTGTTTCTTCAACTTCTGAG
Source organism: Handroanthus guayacan (assembly GCA_014898755.1). Taxonomy (NCBI): domain Eukaryota; kingdom Viridiplantae; phylum Streptophyta; class Magnoliopsida; order Lamiales; family Bignoniaceae; genus Handroanthus; species Handroanthus guayacan. The sequence continues at coordinate 1,486,849 of JACFYI010003825.1, read as the reverse complement.
TGGGTTTTACGAATTTTAGCGGTTGCGCAAGGGTAAGTTTCTATCTCCCTCTCTCTTGGTCAATCAAGTGAAAATTTGTTCGAGTTATCCAATTCTATTGATTTTTAATTCTTTTTTTCGGTTCAGACAGTGTCTGCGTTTAATCAGTGTCCGGTTATGTTTTTGAAAAATTTATTTTTGTGAAAGTATGCGTGTTTACACGTGCTCTTGGTGACGAAAGTTTTATTGCTTTTATCAGATCGGGCTGTTTTACTGTCTTTTAATTGTTATGGTAACTTGCGTGATGGATTATAAGGGTTTTTGAAGTTCAATTTTCTATATATCATTGCTTATTTCGTTTAATTGAAGGTCTGAGAATGGATTACTAATACACTGACCATTGTCTTGGTGTTCAGTTTTCCATGAGCTGCTTGCATCGAGCTTATATACAAGCGGTATTTTATATGCCAGTTTAAGTTCTTTAACTTTGGTGGAGGTTGAAGGAGTCTGCCTCAACCGGAGGCAAATTACGGATGTGGACAAATATCTTTAAAATTGTAAGTAGTTCTTGCATTTATATATAGTTGGAGAATCAGTTGAACTTGGTTTCTTAGTTTCTGTTGCATATGCAATATTAATCCACCTAGGGTTTTATTTTTTGGTTACTTTCTTACTCAATAATTCCACACCAGATATTCTTTCTATAATATAAGTTTGTGTTATAGTTATCTACTCAAATCTGAACGCGCCCTGTTTGCATTTGCATGATATTTTGGATTTACTGTGGGGCCAGCGGATGTAATTTATATTTTCAAATTCTGATTAGCAAATAACTATCATTTTCTCTATGTATATTGCATGTATCCGAAGAACTTTAGACCCTGTTGTCCGGCAAAAGATAGTATGTTTGCTAGCACCACTACATACCAACTGCTGTCCAGTGTCCATTGAACCTGTATTACTTCCACACGGATGATTTCATGCCATACATAGATGGATCCATGTGCTAAATATGATGCTGTTCTCTAACAATTTCCGGTCAACTTATCCTAATTCAGTGGGTTGATTTGCGCTCTAGTTCAACATTTGAACCACCACTTCATTTGTTGGAATATTATGACAGAGTCTTTATTGCCAAAAATTAATGGCACTGCTCAACCTTTTCACTATGCTAGAATAGAATTTTCTTCAGGGATAGCAATTCATATAGGCATCAAGTCATGTGCATTATACTAAGTTTCATAATGGTGAAACAACATTTTTTCAGTTTAAAAATGTACATGTCAAAAAGTATTACTCCTGAGAGCAGTCTGGTTGAGCTAAGGAAGTCACCCATGCTATTTATACTGGAATTGAAGGATCAGCTTTCGTGATTTAGTAGGTATGTGTGTGCACGGGAAGTTGGTTGTGTCCCATGATAGAGTTTTGTCTTAACATGTGGAAGATTTATCTTTCTTACAGACTGCTTATAAAATATTCCAGCTGTTTCAGAAAATCAGCTGCTTTCTGCCACAATGTGGATAGTTTCCAATATGTAACCGCCTTCTTTCCCTCTATTAGTGTACTGTGTAGACTGGTTGAACTCATGCATTAAATAGTACTTCAACAGACATCAGTGCTTTAGGACTAACCGAAGTGTATGTGATTCGGTCCCGTTAGTCCCCAAAATCAGTTATTGACTCAGCTAGATGCGGCTAGTTTTCCAATATTCGAGAACTTTGCCTCTGATACTAGGCATGGGCGTTAAATAATCGATTTATACTTTGAATCTAATTTTGTGGTAGAAGAATTTGTCAAATAGCTTAATGAGGTTAAAAATCAACATTTACGCTTGATGAACTCTTTTTAGTAGCTTATTCTGTGCCTGGGGGATCCCTATTTTGATTTCATTATTGAGCAGATTTCTTTATATGGTATTATACTATAATGGAGATATTTTTGGTACTGGAATTTTGTTTTTTTTCTTCTCATTGTATACCATATGTTTAGTAATCTTGTTAAGTTTTTCCAGGGTTTGCGTCAGATATCATGGTTTCAGTTTCTTCCTCATGAGCTTGATTTCAACAAGCTGCCTGATAAGAGGTGTGATCTTCAATCATTTTTTGCCAGTATATGTTGAATTCATTTGACAGTGTATGAGAAAGACTGTTTGGTATAATTCGCTTGATTAAATAAAGTGTAATCACACATGATTTAGTTGTTTAATGTCATGAGCAACTATATAGCTTGTACTAATGGGTTTGATTATTAAATAAGGAACACCTAAACCGATTGTGTTGGGGATTATGGACACTAAATCCAATGCAACAGAACAATTATGCTTGTTAGATTGTTTATTTATTTTTTCATATATTTAGTTTAGACCTTAATATATTCACATTCAATTCTTATTGAACATATGGCCTTTTCCATTGCAATCAACTGGATATGGTTTCTGTGCTAATTCCATTCTACTTGATATTGTAAAGCGTGAAAGTGGACCAGAAAGATGCAGCAACACTGGCAGTGCTTTCAGCACATCTGCAACTGCAGAAGGAAGGGTTTTTCAGCACATGGACGAATTCGTTTGTGGGACCCTGGGACCCTTCCCAGGGTTTGCATAATCCAGGTAAAGATAATAAGTGACATCATGGAAGAGAAAGGGAACCTGTGTGATTCTAATTGCTGTGTGCTTGTCTTATTGCACAGATGAAAAGATCAAGCTCTGGCTTTTTCTCCCAGGGCAACATTCCTCTGTAGTTGAGAAGGCACAACCTGCTGTTGCCAGACTAAGAGGTATATTGTCTTCAATAGTGAATTTTATACAAAGTTGATTAAAATTTTACTTTATTGCTACTGCTTTTGTATGCTAATGGTGATTTGATGGGTGAGTTAACTTATGTAATTTGCTGTGGAAGTTCTTGCATCTGGACTTTGGGTGGCTCCCGGTGACTCAGAAGAAGTTGCAGCTGCCCTGTCTCAGGCTTTAAGAAACTGTGTGGAAAGGTATGCTATGTCTTTCTTGTAATTCGTTGACATGCGTAATCATTAACTAACATTGCTTTTATGTTTGGCAGAGCTCTTAGAGGGCTTTCATATGTACGATTTGGGGATGCATTTTCAAAATACCACCCTTTTACGCAGAATGAAGAACTCTTCAGGTTGGCTATTGGTATTTCTGCTATGTTTTCAGATTTATCTGTCTGAATGTTGAAAATTGTTAGTTGATTGGTACATGATTTTTCACTATCAAAAGATTTTATGTATGAGTTCCGCATTTCATACCATTTACATTTACTGAAGCATTTAGAGGGAATTCTTCCAAAACAGTACCTATAGTTGTTTTGTGTTCAAGTTTGTCAAAAAAATTCCATTGAAGGAGACCAAGTAATTTTTGGGGCCAAAGGGCTGAAAGTTGTTGACTCTAATATTGTAGCTCTCCTGAATTTTGCCAGCTCAGAGTGGTTTGATTTCTTGGTCTTTTGTTTGTGTCTTTGGGTTAGTCTCGAGCAATGTGGGAGTGATTTGTGCTTGGCTTGTTAAAACATTGTCCTAAATTGATTGGTCGGATAAAAAGCGTTCAATTCCTTTTGGAACTTGAAAACCTCTCGTTGGCTATTCCTGGAAAGGTATGGTTCGGAAATACTACCTAGTTCAACATAAAATTTCAGGCTGATAACAGTCAACTTCCATTGCTATACCTTGTTGGATGCCAGTTATTCATTTTGAGCTTGCTTTCATTGTTTAATTTTGAGTTATTTGATTTAATTTTAAGGGTTGCGGGAATGACAATCTAAAGTCAGAAACAAAAGGTGTAATGTCAATGTTTTAAAACAAAGGCCCTGTTTCTTTGAAACTTAATGTGTTAATATCCTTAATCTTAAATCTGGCGTGGATGGAAAAGAGTATATCAGGCTTCATAAGTTAACTTTACTTTGGCTTGAGAAATTTGTGAGATTGAATTCAAAGATGAAATTCATTTGTAACCAAGATCATCGAGGACAAGATGAAATGATTTTCCTTCTCTCCCGATAATGCATGCCTCTTGGAGTGGGTTACTTGCTCAAGCCATGAACTCATTGCCTTTGAGAAGTTTGAGAAAGTTCTGATGTAAAAAGCCTATTCTCAAGATTTTGTGTTCGTGCTTTGTAGGAGGGGTCAACCTGTGGTTGAGTTCGTCTTTACTGCAACTGAAGAAGCAATATTTGTTCATGTTATTGTATCTGCTAGGTTAGTCTCTCTTTTCCACTCTCAAACTTTTATATTGTAATTGTACTTTTGTTAACACCGTTGAAGTGTTTTGCTTTTTCCCTTACATCTAGTCAATATCATGTGATGTTATATTAAATCTTTGAAACATGGCTGTTTTTGCTTGCTTTTAGGCATGTCCGAGCACTTTCAAGTAGTGACGTTGAACCATTCCTCAGCAGTTCTTCTCGGCATTCCAATGACCGAATTTCCGGTATATTTTTTAGTTCAAACATCTGTGTTCACAGTGATATTGGACTTGTATGAGTTAGATCTTCTGATTGGCCTTTGTGCACGAATTGGTAAACATGAAATAGAAAGATGAGCCAAGTTCTGTGCTATGATACCATGCCTGTCCAACTGTGTTATATCTGTTGTCTAACACAGCGTGACGGCAATAATTTTAGGTGCTGCAAGTTCTTTGATAATCATAAGATATAAGAACTCTAAATTGAAAAATTTAGAACACATGCATTTGGCATTCTCATGTCACTGAACTGCATGATTGAGGTATCAAAGTTGCAATTGAATAATCAATTGGTGCTGTGTTTTTTCCATATTGGAGTTTTTACTATGTGTTTAACTTGTTTAGATTTATGACGATGAAGTTGGGCATGCATATCTATATCAATATGCCTCTTTTATGGTTTTGGAGTAATTGAGAAAGTCTCAGTTTCACTCCAACTGCCCTTGACATTTGTAAAGTTAAATTTCCCTTCCTTAGCTTTGATTAACCTACCTTATATCTTCCCCTCCCTCCTCTCTCTCTATATGTTTATATATATTTCGTCCACCTATCTACCTCTATCTCTTCCCCATGAAAGAATGACAAAGAAAGAGAATAAATCTATAGATCACATGTTACATATTCTACGCTCTTAGAAAGAACCCAAGCTTTTATTATTCAGGGAGGTTAGTTTTTTTACCTCTCTATGCACCTTCATGTATCAAGCCATTGTGTTTGGAACAGCTGAAAAGTGATCTACTGAATCCTTCTTATGAGCATGTTGTGCATTTTTGTAGTTGTTGTCTCCCCTTATGGAATGCGTGGGAAGCTCACGGGATGCTGTCCTGGTGATCTTGTGAAGCAAGTGTATCTAAGGTCAGATAAACTACACCGTTAGCTAGTATTCTGCATTTGCTTATTTTTATTCTTTATTTTCGTTTCTTTTTTTTTTTTTTTCTTTTTTCTTTCTGTTTTCTTCTCCGCTTTCTTTCTTTCTTTCTTTTTTTTTTTTTCCCTTTTTTCTTTCTGTTTTCTTCTTGGCTTTCTTTCTTTTACTTTTTAATTTACATTTTCTTAATTTGTTTTCCTGTTCATTGACATTTTAATTTTTCCTTCACCCAGTACGCTTACATCCTGGATAAGTTTTATTTATTTGTCTTTTCCACGTTTAAATTGAGTTGCTTTTTTTGTTTATTTTTCCTTCTTATACATTTGGACAGCTCTGGGAAGTTTAGAGGTTCAAATGGAACAGTAGGTCTTCCCTACCATATTACTCAAGGGTCTGGACTAACTGGTCAACTGAGGGGACAGAACTGCTATGTTGAAGTGACACTTGGTTGCCATGACAAGACGGTGCAAAATAATGTCAACTCGCACGGTAACGTTCCTCAGCCTCATGGTACCGAGTCCCCGCCTGTTGGGAGAGGTACTCAAAGCTGGCCTTCAGACAAGCTTCCAGTTTGTGAGAAAATGTTTGTTTATCCAACCGAGGCTGTCCTTGTTCCAGTTATGCAGACATCCTCTGCCAGATCATCTCTGAAGAGGTATTCATATAATAGAATAAAAAAAATATGTGGAAAAGGGTCCTGTGTTTCAATCACTTGAATCGGTTTATTAGTTATTATAGAATATTATAACTGTAGGTTCAGCAGTACCGGGTAGGTGAATTCTGGTTGCATACCTTTTGGTAATGGGAGGCCTATTGTGGTTATGTAGCTGCTTCCTAGATTCCATCTTCATTCACTGTGAGAGTTGTGATTTCTTCATCCCTTTTCAGAAATAACATTTCTGCTTCAGTGACTCGCCTTGGGTTACACTATTACATATGTCTTTAAGCTAGATATTATGATATTTATCTTTTTGTCGTGAGCCTTACACCTCAATTACGAACAGAGCCTTTTCTGTAAGATGCACTAGCTTAACTCTTTCTGCATTTCTTTAATATTGGCAATGGGAGCAAGAATTCTCTCCCGACTCCCAATGAGAATCAGAGGTTAGCTATTTGGAGGTTCTTGGAAACTATCCTGATTAATTTTTGTTTGCCGATTTCTTGTGATAAGCACCTTACTTATTGGAAAAATTGGAAATTCATAAACCCTGTTGCATTAGGGAGGGGAGGGCGTGATTGAAGCACATGTCCTGGGGAAGTCTACCCCTTGGTCAGCATAAGGAGTTTTTAAGCGAGGGTGGGGAATTTGGTGGAGAGGGACAGAAGCTGAGTGAGTAGAATTAGTGTGGAGATGGAGAGCCGCTTTGAAACTTGTTTACACGTTAAATTGGGTATTCTGAGCTCTTCTATCAATTCCAAGGCCTAAGATCTGTGAGATACGGGAGTGGATTTACTTGGCCCCTCCTCACCTTTCCCGCTTAACAGATTTATGTTCTGCAAACCTGTTTTAATTCCTTCCCTTCACGTCTGCTGCTCATCTGCAGACAAGTCAATGCCAAATTGGGGAATTAGTTTCATATATTTTGAACATGGGAAAAGCATATTTGCCTGCTGATGTAAAGCACCAGGACTGCCAACTTATGTCATGATTTGTTGCATGGGATCAATATGATGGCCATTTGCCCAGACCTCTACTAACTTACATTTTAGCACTACCTGATCGTGAAGTAGTTCCAATTATGCATGCATCGAGTAAACATACAGCATTGCATTTTATGAAGATGTGCCCCTATAATGAGTTAATTAATCTGTTTCATGTACAAGTTAAAGCTGCCTCAATTTGTTCATGTCCTCATTTGCACTTTTATGCGTCAGCTAACATATCTATCTAATTCTAATTTTCAGGTTCTGGCTTCAAAACTGGGTTGGTCCGTCATTATCGGGTTCATCACTTTTTATGCATTGGTTAGGCAAAAAATTTCTCATCTGTTTAATTTCTGAATCATACTCTTTTATTTTAGATCCATGAATTTGTGCTTTTACTTGGTATTGGTTTGACAGTGATGACAAGGCAGATTCAAGGGGTGGATCTTCACTTGAACCAAGTGGACCTCGCTCTCAGCATGGCAATCGCAGCAGCAGTAACAGTAATAGTAGCAGCAACTGCAGCATTAGTAGTTCTTCCAGTGACAGCGATCAAAAGACCTTGGGATCCGGTGACCTGGAGGCAGATGCAGATTCTTTAATGACTAGACAGTCTAGTTTATCTTCGTTGGGTAAAATGCAGAACGATGGCCTCCAATTGGTAATTCTTTTAAAGTTTTGAGGATTGCAAAAGTCCCAGTATGATTATTTTCTTTCGTCAAGATTATCATGTAGTGCATGTAGATGGTCTTTCTGTGGATGTAAATGTAAACGTGCTTGTCTCTTAACTAAGGATTTGGTTTTTTGCCTTGTTTATATTTATCATTTGCATAGAAAAACCTCCCAACAGGGCTTGCATATGACTCACCACACCTGTGATCTTTTTGTTTGTTCTTCTGTTGGACATTATGTTTCGTGTTTTTGTCTTGTTCAGGGTGAAGAGCCAGCTGCTTTATTTCACCCTGCTGGAATTATATTTAGTTACGTTTCCTTTGATTTATGAAAATTTCTGCATTTATGCGACCCCATTGTTATTTCCTGCTCAGGGTTCTAAAAGGCCACGAACTGGGACATCTGAGTCATTTGGTCAAGCAGGCATGGTTTTAAATCCTTCAATGAGTGATTATGGTACCATGGAAGTCAACAACGTGTCCATTACTGGAGTTGCAAATGAACAAATTGTCTCCCAGTGGGGATGGGATGATGATGATAGAGGCGTAGGAATGGATATTCAAGCACTACTGTCGGAGTTTGGTGACTTTGGTGACTTTTTTGAGAATGATGCTTTGCCTTTCGGGGAGGTAATTCTTATCTTTTGTCCCCTCATTAGTATACATGATAATTATAAAAGCAAAGTTTAATATTCTTCTGTAGATATAGCTTGTCAAACTTGAGGATTTTGTATACTTGTTCCTGCCCATTGTTAAATATTGAAAGAGACCATTAATTTAGTTGAAAATGAATTTCTAGTTTGAAACATAAGGAAAACAACTTCATAGTATTGCTATCAATGTTAAAGAAGAAAAGATAATCCCTAAACACCCCATTTGGGTGTTGGGAATTGGTTACCTTTAGAAGGCAGATTCCAGGACCATGGAGATGATAACAGAAAGAGGTTGGAAGAAATGCATCCTGATTGATTTTTGCACAAACTAGTTTGCTATGTGATGAACAAACTTGTTTACTATGTAATGAACACATTCACCATTTTGCGTATTGTTGACCCAATTATGAGATCTTGTTGATCGAACACTGGCATAGTCAAAACTGATGTTGCCGTCTGGTATTGGGAGTTTTATATAGCCATGGACTGTCATTAAGCTTGATCTATCATTTTTTAGTCTTCCTGCAAAAATCATTAGCTTAGTTCATTAGGCTATGAACAGTTCCTATATGTTTCATCTGTATTCCGTCGAATGTATTTGAAGTAAGAAAACAGTTAAGCTTTATTTTCTAAATTTGTGGTATCAAAGATTTTGCACTCTCTTCATGCTGTTCACATTAGTTCAAGTTTTATATTATTTCACTTAGACTTTGTGGACATAAGCATTATTATTCCCACTTTTTTTTGGGCATGTGTTTTGCACGTGAATCTGCTATAGATTTTCTTGGCTTAAATATCTTCTTTTAATTTTATAATCCGTCTCAATAATAATTGGATCAAAACACGGTTTCTTCTTGTTATGTTATGAAGCCTCCAGGAGGTGCTGATTCCCAAGCTCTCATGTTTCGTACACCTGAGGGTGGAGAGATGGTTAGCAGCCCCAGCAACTCTGTGATGGATGTGTCAGATCAGATGCTTTTGCCTGTGGGTTTTCCAAACTTTGATAGCTTTAACCACCTCCAAGTTCCTGTTTCCGTGGAAGATCTTGCAAGCAAAAATCAAGAAGCCTCAAAGAATTCTGCTTCTGGTCAAGTTTCTTGCGCTCTGCCTTCTTCTAGTGGCGAGTTTGATCATGTTGTAAAGGCTGAAGCACTGATGACATTTGCTCCCGAATATGGGGCTGTTGAAACCCCAAAGACTGAGATCTCCTCAGTGATTTTCCGAAACCCGTATGTCCCAAAATCTTGCAAAGTGGATTCTGCTTCAAGCTCAAACAATTATGCTTACTCTGCAACACCACCTTCTTCTCCTTGTGATGGATCTGATGAGAAGTCCGTCTTGCCTGCAAGTATGAAGGCATGTGCAGAAAGGAATGACTCTAGTTCTGTTTTAAAATCAAAGAAATATTACACACATGTTGAAAGAGGAAACCATCAAGTTGGTGGAAGTAACAATAGCTTTTCTAAAGGTGAGGTTGGAGTTTCATCATCTCAATTTTCTGTTATTAGTCAAACGAATGTCAAATCGGTCTCAAATAAAGTAAGTGAAGGCTCACTGAAGGAAGATAATTTTCTTCCGTCTTCAAGGACCGTCCTTGCAACAGAAATTGAATGCCTTTTATGCCAAACTTCCATGTGTAGGCTACGCCATACACTGTTGTCCTCTAACAATCTATCACCTGCTGGCTTGAGTGGGTTGTCTGGAAATAGCACTCCAAATCAGCCTCATGTTGATTCAAGCACCATGGTGGAAAACATTTCAAGCAAATCTGAGTTGAAAAAGAAAGAGATCATACCGGTTAGGATAGCTGGTGATATGGATGGAGGAGTACTAGATGGGCCCTTAAGTGCACCTGTTGGTGTCTGGCGATCTGTTGGACTTCCTAAAGTTGCTAAAACAAGTACCTCAAGTATGGAAGTTTGCCCACCCTTACCACATAATTCATTTATTGAAGATAGCATGCTTTCTTATGGACTTCGACAACCACTTCTGGAACTTCTAGATGGTATGTCCTTACTGGTCCAGCAAGCTACATCATTTGTTGATGTGGCCCTTGATGCCGATTGTGGTGATGGTCCTTATGGTTGGCTTGCACTTCAAGAGCAGTGGAGGCGAGGATTTTCCTGTGGACCATCTATGGTACATGCTGGTTGTGGGGGGCTTCTGGCTTCTTGTCATTCCCTGGATATTGCTGGTGGGGAGCTTGTTGATCCACTCTCAGTTGATGTAAGATTCTTTCATTCAGTGGAGCTTGTTTTTCTTCTCTAAGGGCTGATATTTCATATTGGAAAAGTTCATTATAATAAAAGAGATTTACCTTGTCTTTTCTGCTTTCCCTTTTGCCTTCATAATTCTTCTCTTTGTTGATATTCCTTCTAAACACTTAGATATTATGACACTTGTATTTCTGGGGACTAGTGTATGTGTAGCCTATGTGTAAGATGTGTATTTCTTACTACATGTAGATGCATGGCTGTGGGTGCATTTTTTGTTTTTTGTTTCTTTCCCCCGTTTCCTTGAGAGTGTGTGTGGGTTAGAACTACTATGATTCCCACTTGTGCCTCCCAGCCAATTTTATTAGTTACCCTCACTGTTTTCCAGAGCTCTTACTCTGCTTTTCATTGCAAGTTAAGTCTTTTTTTATACGTGGGAAACTATTAGGTCGTTGCACAAATAACAACTTATCATGATGACTAATAAAGTACGACTTCTGTTCTTTACCATTTAGATTGAGCTTGCTAGGTTGTTCTAGCAGGCCCCCCTTAAGATAATGAAATGATTCTTACAAATATATTGTCGTTTTCAGGTTCAGGCATCTTTAACAATTAGTTTGTTACAATCAGACATGAAGGTAGCTCTAAGATCTGCATTTAACAGTGTAGATGGTCCTCTATCTGTTACCGATTGGTGTAGGGGCCGCAGCCCATCCAGCGAAGCAGGAATGACTTCTGATGGACTTTCTGCAGAGTCTACTGCCAGTGCAAGTGAATGTCGCGATTCTTCTAGTACAGTAACTCTATCAGTTGGGGAACCCATGAGCCCCTCTTTGTCCTCTGCTGGTGGAGTGACTTCCCTCAAAGGTATGATTATGCTCAGTTTAATGATTTGTTGCCCTTACGTTACTGCTGGATGATAATGCAGTTCTTGTTACAGCTGATGGAACCAGAGGGGACGAGTCAGGTACTTCACCATCAGAGCTGGATCATCAACAAAACGCACGGTTTCGGCCCACACTTTCTGCAGTTCCATTTCCTTCCATACTTGTTGGGTATGCATGATTACCTTGTACTTTTGCAGCAGTTTTGACTAGTTCCCTAATCCCTTTGCCTTTTTTGATAAAGCATATTTATTATATGGGTAACATGTTGAGAATGGACAAGGAAATTGTTCGTGAAAATATTTTTTAATAATTTTTGAAGTAGATATATAAAATATAAAATTTGGGGTTAGAGTCTGAGCTAGTAGTATAGGAGGCAATGACTATGCCTCAGTATGGAATGGTAAGAGTTTTTGTCTTCTTGAGGCAGAAGCAAGAAATCTGTATTTAGGAAAAATTGGACATGTCAAACTGCTGACAAAGATGTTTAAGGACATAGGTTTGTGCGTGTGAGGACAACCTTGGAGCTTATGACTGTGAACAGATATATGACTGGGTATGATGGACAATAAATTAAAATACAGAGAAATGAAGCTAATTGGATTCTAGTTCCATAATGTAATTGCTAACAGAGCAGGAAGAAGCTTGTGCTTCTCTTGTATATTCCCATGGACATGAGACCTTTGGTTAAATTGTGCCGGAGTTGAGCAAGGCACAGCTGCTGTGGAAAATTTGGTTAATTTGATTAAGAGAAATCTAAAGCCTAATTAGATGTTCATGTTTGCTCTAAGATTGCTAAATCCTAGTAGGACTGTACTACCTAGTTAAATCGCTATCAGAACTAAACTTGATGCGTTAACACCAAAAATACTTTCTATTTCGAGAATCTTGTAAACACTGGAATCCTGGAAAATAAGGGAACTTCTCTCAATTAAAACCACTTACAATAGATTCATATTTGTGGTGAATGCTTTGACAAGGACCCATTCAGTTAAGTAGATTGGATCATATTCTCCCAAGTAACAATCTGTCTGTTTCACTTTTCTGGTATTGCACGTGCCTTTCTCCTTTGGTTTTAGGAAACTTGTCCTCGAGTTCTAAAAGTGTTGGAAGGTTGGCCCATTATCCTAAAATGAACACTACTTCTATGAAGGCTAGAAAAAAAATCGTTGTCATAATGTCTTCTGGCATCAAGATGCTTTCTTAGTTGATGAAGGTTTTTATAGTAGTAAAGCTAGCTGAAAACTATCCTCCATTGTAGCGACCCAGTGCAGGTTCATTTCTGCATTTTCTTGTGCTAAATGGTCTTTGGCTGTGTCTTGATATTTGCCTAGAAGCCAAGATGAGAATCCTCATTTTTCCTCTGCCATATCACATTTGATACTGGACATTTAAGCAAGTATTAACACCTGTGATATACATTAGGTACCAAGATGATTGGCTTAAAACCTCGGCCAGTTCCTTACAAGTCTGGGAAAAGGCTCCTCTTGAACCATATGCAACTGCGAAACATGTAAGTTCATTAAACTATTAGGTGATCTCTCTCTCGCCCCCCCAACCCCCTCACTCCCTTTTTTTTTCTTTCTTCCTTCCTCTTTTTTTCTTCTTCAGAGTTATCAAGGGTTGAGAACTGCTCTTTTATGTTTTCCACCTCTGATTCTGATACTGTGACTGATTTGTGTCTTTTTTTGTTTCTCTGGTAGATGAGCTACTATGTTGTTTGTCCAAATATAGATCCACTCACTACTGCCGCTGCCGATTTTTTCCTGCAACTTGGAACTGGTTAGTGTTATCAACTTATATCTATACTATATGTAAAGCACCAGCCCCATAGTGGTAGTGTGTTTTCAAGTTTTGTTTCTAAAATACCCCTTAATATTATTAACTCACCCTAATCAATAAGTCACTAATTTTCTCTTTAAATTCAATTATGTATATATGCTCGATGTATTAATGATATGTTGATTATTAATTAACTCACCTTATTCAATAAGTCACTGATTATCTCTTTAAATTCAATTATGTATATATTCTCAATTTATTAATGATATGTTGATTATTATGTCACAAACCAAGTCTGCACTCTGCATTATATTTTAGTATATATGAAATATGTCATTATTTTATGTATGTGTATTGAGTGTGCGCTGAATACTAGCTTATATAAGTATAGCACTGAATGTTTTAAATGAGTATGGGCAAAAACAGACACCACCCACCTCAAGGGCCTGTTGCAATTTGCCGTCCTCCCGGAGAGGGGGAGAGAGAGCGCTTTGTTATTGTGTGGGAAACTACCCAACCTTTTGCTAATATGCCAAAACACTTGATGATCTCATCTTTCAGCAGAATATTCTGTTGGAGAGGCTAACACACTATGGTCATGTTTCACATTACCTCTTGACATTACGCAAAATCTGCAGTTAACCACCTACAATGTTTTAAAATGTTTCACTTTACCATGAGATTCTTATTTTTGTTATATATAGTCATGCGCTAGCCACTTTCCATTATATGAACATTTTAGTCAATTTGAGTTATCTTATATTTTTATGGTTATATTCTTAGGTATATGTCTGTGCGATAACTAAAAGCTATTTTCATTGTTATACTTCAAATAATTTGTTATATCAAATGTAACATTCTATATTTGTTTAAGTCAGGATATTACCTTTGTGCCGTTAGACCAACTTGCTCATATTCATAGCGTTTAGTGGAAAGCCATGTAATCCAAGCTTGAAAAGTTATCTTCTATTGATCTGCTTTCTGGTTCTTGTCATAATTATAATTTTCTGACTCCATCTCTGTCTCAGTTTACGAAACCTGCAAACTGGGAACGCATGCACCCCAAAGCCTTGGAAATGAGATGGAGATAGATTCTGCAAAAGTATCTCCTTCTGGTTTTGTCCTCCTCGATTGCCCACAATCAATGAGGATAGATTCAAATAATGCATCTATGTTGGGATCGATCAGTGATTTTTTTCTCTGCCTGTCGAATGGCTGGGATCTGACTAGCTATCTAAAGACTCTTTCCAAGGTTCTCAAGACCTTGAAACTTGGTTCATCTGTGACCATGAATGCCAAGGAAGGAAATGGCGGACCATGCACAGTAAGTTGTGAATTTCATGCATATCGTTCTTATTATAGCATGATATTCTTTCTCTAACAATTATGTCCATAAATCGAGTTAGTCATGATCCGAATACTGGCTGTGAGGTCTTTTTGTGTTTAATACTCTGAAATCAACAAACCAATAGGAACTTGATAGGTCAGCTATCCAAGATATATTATTTCTGATATTATTCTAATGAATTTTTTTTGTGAATATGAGATCTACTTCTGTTACTGAAGCATATAAATACTCTCAGGATCTCAGAATTTTGTCATATTGTTAGCTAGTTTGCCGTCATTCTTGCAAAAGATGGCAATTATATGACTCTTTTAAGACTGCTACCTTGCATTAATATTGTTATCCTTGTCATTTTAGGTTTTACTGTTCTGAAGTGGTATCTATATCTTGGCTATTAAACATGAATGTACATTACACTTGATCATCATGAAAGTTGCAAACTTGAAATAGCTCAACGCTTTTACAGCTCCACTTTCCATATAAGGTTTAGACATTTCACAGTACTGCCATCAGCTACAGTTTTGAACTTACATTCCTGTTTATGGATTTATGAATCAGGTAGTCTATGTGGTGTGCCCCTTCCCAGAACCTCTTGCAGTTCTACAGACTGTGGTTGAATCTTCTATTGCTATTGGATCAATGATTCGCTCTTCAGATAAAGAAAGGAGATCTATGATGCACAATCAAGTTGCAAAAGCATTAAGTTACCCAGCAGCAGTAGATGAATCATTTTCAAATGTTTTGACACTTACAGGGTTTAGCATCCCGAAGTTGGTATTGCAGATTGTGACAGTTGATGCCATATTTAGGGTTACTAGTCCCCCACTAAATGAACTCATTGTTCTGAAGGAAATTGCTTTCACAGTCTACAATAAAGCTCGACGAATTTCACGAGGACTTTCAGGTGATATGATGCCATCATTATCCGTGCCTGGAAGATCTCATTCGGTGTTGATGCAAATGGCTTCACCTGTTTCTGGTATGTGGAAGGATTGTGTTGGTCCTCGAATTGTGGGAGCTCCTCTTCAAAGAGAGAGTGAACTTGATGCGAGCTTGAGACCGGGTGGTTGGGATAATTCTTGGCAAACAGCAAGAAGTGGGGGACTTGGTTGTGATCCTAACAGAACTGGTGACGTTTTTTTGGTTGATGAGATTCGTTGTTTATTTGAGCCACTTTTTATTCTAGCAGAACCTGGTTCCTTAGAACGTGGACTTTCTCCTTTTCTGGGAAATGTAGCTGACTCATCAAAGCTATTATCAGATGATTCTGCAAGTACTAGCTTTATGCAAAGTTCTGGTTCTTCAGTAAGTGGAGATAACGGGCCCGTTTCTCAGCCTGATTCCCTGGATTCAGATGGTTTTGGATCCGGCCATCAGAAAACACTCCCAAGTCTGCATTGTTGTTATGGGTGGACTGAGGATTGGCGTTGGATGGTGTCAATATGGACAGACTCGAGGGGAGAATTACTCGACAGTTATGTCTACCCCTTTGGAGGAATCAGTAGTCGGCAAGACACAAAGGGTCTGCAGTCTCTTTTCATCCAAATATTGCAACAAGGGTGCCAGATTCTTCAGGCTTGTTCTCCTGATGGTGGTATTGCAAAGCCTAGAGATCTGGTGATTACACGAATTGGGTGCTTCTTTGAACTCGAGTGCCAAGGTATCCATTAGCAGTCCATTTACTATACCAACTTTTAACGTCATCCTCTCTATATAATCTGTTTGGCCTGATAATGGGGTGACTGCTGACAGGTTTATTATTGCGGCTGCTTTACAATTATTCTGTAAAAGTTTGACTTAAGATTAATTGCTTTTGAGTTGCATAAGTACTAGAATCATGTCAGAAAGGAATAATTTGCATTTTCGTGAACAATATGGTTTGTAATAATACAGACTGTGGTAACTGACGTAGACAATCTGCTAATCATGTCAAAGAAATGACGTTGCTATTTATATTATCATCCTAGTGTTACAATAATATGAGGAATTTTTTGAGTGAGATGATTGTTAAGCTGCTAGATTCTCTTAAAAGCGGCTTGCTATTGATTCTTTGATCTTAAGAAAATTTAAACTTCTGCAGAGTGGCAGAAAGCATTGTATTCGGCTTGGGGCTCCGAAGTGAAAAAGTGGTCTCTGCAGCTTCGGAGATCCCTTCCTGATGGAATACCTGCTAGTAGCAATGGCAATTCTTTGCAGCAGCAGCAGGAGATCAGTTTAATGCAAGAGAGAGCACTGCCTTCTTCCCCAAATCCTTTTAGTCCCCATTCTAAGTCTTCTGCGTTCATGAAAGGTGGCATTGGGCAGCCATCCTCCAGGAAGCAGCTAATGGGTGGGCATGCAGTGTTGGACAATTCAAAGGGGTTGCTGCATTGGGTGCAGAGCATCAGTTTTGTTTCGGTCTCAATTGATCATTCCTTGCAACTAGTTTATCAAGCAGATTTAACATCACCTGGTACGCATTGATTCACTTTTGCAGTAGTGACATCTTTTTTATCTTATCTTTCTTTTTAGGAGTTTGTGTTACATTGTCTTTTAAGCATAATTGTGGTATAATTGTCTGATGAGGGGAATGGAAGTCCTGTTTAACGGTTGGGGTGGGGTGGAGATATTCATGGGAGCTTTCCCAGCATGTAATTGGATAAATTTATGGACATGTTCATTTTGCTATTTCGTTCTTTTGACTTTTTTCCTGTTTTCTTTCGGATGCTGCTAGTATTATCTCTGTTCTTAAAAGAATTACATAGTTCTGAGTGTTTGGTTGTGATATATGCTTTTATCTCGAGCATAAAAGATAAGCGTAAACCATATCCCATTGACAGAACTTTTAACATGTGTTATTCTCCTTTTATGCTGCTTTTAACTATACAACCCCCATCAAGCGATGGTTTAAAACCAACACACTATTTATTAGCACTTTCTTCAGCCATGCTGTTACCATAAGTGTTGCATTTTTACAGGAACAAGCCAAGGTAGTGCTACATCAGGCCATTCAAGCTATCTTGAAGGATATACACCTGTGAAATCGCTCGGCTCTACTTCTGCGTCCTACATTCTAATACCTTCACCAGGCATGCGATTTCTCCCTCCTACTGTCCTTCAACTCCCCACATGTCTCACTGCCGATTCCCCTCCACTTGCCCATCTTCTACACAGCAAAGGGTCCGCAATTCCCCTGGCAACTGGTTTTGCAGTTTCTAAAGCCGTTCCTTCAATGAGAAAAGACTATAGGAACCTATCAAAAGAAGAATGGCCGTCAGTTCTTTCCGTTAGTTTAGTCGATTATTACGGGGGTAATAACTTCAGCCAAGAAAAGTTAGGGAAGGGTGTCAATAAGCAGGTAGGAAGGGGTATGAGCTCCGATACCAAAGATTTCGAGGTGGAAACTCACGTAATTCTGAAATCAATAGCAGCAGAACTTCATGCATTATCATGGATGACAGTCAGTCCAGCATACTCACAGAGGAGATCGGCTTTGCCTTTCCATTGTGACATGGTTTTACGACTTAGAAGGCTACTTCATTTTGCAGATAAGGAACTCTCTCGTCTTCCAGAGAAAGCACGAGCATAGGACAAGAATCATTGTAACTTGAAAGAGATGTTTATTTAACCTGTCATATTGTGCATAATTAGTCGTAGATTCGAATTGCATAAAATCAGGCCCACTTATTAGAAGAACTTCGTTGGGGCATATGATGATAGGTAAACGTACATTTGTCACCCACCAAACGGGTCTGTCACTAAATGTATCGCATTGTTTGATCGTCAGGATAGTCGTAAGAGTCAGGATGGTATGTAGATCCAGAAGTAGTGATAGACAGTGTAAATAGTGTTTAGATGATATCTATAGGGGGTTAACAGGATAAAGTATGGACTTTCTTTGGCAGAAGAAATTTGCCATGCTAATTTTACATGTTGTGCCTTCATTTTGCTTATCTGATTTTGCTTCGAAGGATATCCTTTTAGTTTGTGTTTATATCTCTTGAGGCCTATTTAAAAAAAATTATAAAAAAATAAAAAAATAAAAAATAGAATAAAATGTATTTACTGTAAATTATCTGGGCAAGTATTTAGATGTGCGCTTATCTGTTGTGGGATGGTAATTCTTTTAGCTCTTCATGTGGAGTGTGAAATGTTAAAAGGGTTTTGAAGATGTTTGGAGCCTATTTGGTTGTGTGATCATTCTCGGTTTCCATCATTTTTAAAATGAAGTTAAGTAGTTATTAGCTTTTATGTGAAAATAAAAATGTATTCACATAATTTGTTAGAAAATATTATGTCGGATAGGTATAGAGATGATAAGTTGTTAAATTTATAATTTTTATGCATAAAAATATGTGTTTTTCTGATGGAGAAAATTTTACTTTTGATATTACAGGATGTTTTTCTTGACACATTTGGTACCATCGTTTTTGACACATGCACATTTGTTACCACAGGATATGATTTTATGACATAAATGGTACTTTCGTTAATTTAACCTAACAGAAGGCTGATGTGGCTGTATTTTCGTCTAACGGAACACATCAGCCTTCTGTTAGGTTAAACTAACGAAAGTACTATTTATGTCAAACAATCATATCCTGTGGTAACAAATGTGCATGTGTCAAAAACGATAGTACCAAATGTGTCAAGAAATACATTCTGTAATATCAAAAGTAAAATTTTCTTTTTTTTGATAATATGTATATTTTAGGTGTATTGAAATGATATTAATTATTTTATGTTAAATAAAATTTGAACTTGATTGATATCTATATTATATATAAAGCAAAAGAGCGAAAAGTAGTTATTTTTTGTCTGTCATGTTAAATGTACAAAAATAACTCTATTACAAAAAAATAATGACAAAATAGTAATAAAAAAATCATAGCAAAATATTTTTTTTTTAATATTTATTTTTTTATTCAATTATAATTTTTTTCTTTCCAACTTTAATATTTTCAAATTTATTTTTAGATCATATTATTCTGTAAAATAAATTCGAGTAAAAATATTCAACAATTAAGAAATATATTTCATTATTTAAAATAAATAAACAAATTTTTAATTTTGTAAAATACATTTAGTGAGTCCCACGACGGATAGGAATTTCAATTTTTTTTTTTTTTTTAATTTTTGGGGGGGTTTCG
>JACFYI010003825.1:1451481-1467107 GCA_014898755.1 Handroanthus guayacan | reverse complement strand
CCAAAAAAAAAAAAAAAACATGTAGAAAAAGGAGGGGAAAAAGAAGAAGGAAAAAAGTCCCCTTAATAAAGGATAGCTATTTTCTATCCTTAAGAGATTTACTTCTGGATTTTTTCAACTCCCAAGGAGGCAAACAACCTTTGTAGTGAGAGTGTAGGAATAGTGATGATATAGATACTTCTCTTTCTTTCTGGTGCATGGAAATTGAGGAGAAGCAGCTTATAGAGCTTCTAAGACTCTTCTTCTCACTCTCCGAATCTTGATAATTCGCATTGTGATGCACCGTTGTTGTTTTAAGAGACTCCGGAAGTATACAATTGCAGAATGAACCTAACACAAAAATGAAATTTGAAACTTTAGAAGTGGCTTCTCTTTAAGTTCATAGTCATCAATGGGTGTAGCACAGGAGGCAAGCAGATGTGTCGGGTTGGGTATGAGTGCGCGGGGTTCGATATGAGTTAAATTTCATGGGTCTAAAACGGGTTGAGTTAGAGTGGATCAGGTCCAAATGGGTCCAATATCGAGAAGATATTCATTCATTTTGCCTAGCAAAAGCATTCAATTTAAATATTATACGATTCAATTGAACTAGTTATAAGGGCGTTGCTGTAACTTTTCAAGTCACATAAAGTATTCCTATAATCAAGTCAAAATTCAAAAGGTATTGAGGTATTATCCCGTTATCAAATTTTAAGTTTTTCAGTCAAATCCGTTTTTAACTCATTTGGGCCCACAACCCAATAAGACCCACTTGGGCCACCCCACCCCAAAATATTTTTAAGACCTACCCAACTCGAAACTAGTTGACATGGGTTGAACCCAGGGTTCTCACCATATTGACACCCACACAATGAAGCATCATTTGATGGAGAAAGAAAGCAAAATATGGAAATGAAAGATCTGGATTAAGGTAAAGATAAAGAACCTATTCTTGCGAGCCGATTTACCCATTTTGGTAGCCGCTTTCCTGTCAACTTGTAGCATATGTCGTCACAGAAATGGTTGCAGTTCTTATAAACCAAGTGATACGTATCACCGTAGTAGTTTTTGGCTTGGTGCTCCATGAACTCTCTAACTTGGTTGTGGTTCAAATGTGTCATGCCCATCAGAATTGACTTCCGAAATCTAAAGCCAGGGCATTGGCGTGGTTCCACTTCAAAGACGCCACTAGTAGGATAGTCGTGAGCTCCAAATGCGTATTCAATTCCATGTACTGCAAAAGATAGTTTCACAGGCATTCAGCAAGAGTAATTTATGTTCAATCTTTTGCCGTATTTGGCATGTGGGAATGGGACCAGCAATGCCTAGGACCATTTACAGTTCACTGCTCATAATATTTGTCTGCAGGAAAATGGATTCTTCAGATATCCTCATCCTCACAACTATGGGTTCACGCACACGTCTGTGTGTGTAATATTGCACATTTATGGCACAAACAGACACGCACAAACGCACATAAGTGTGTGTGTGTGCTGTGTAATGTTCCACATTTAACTTGGGCAAAAGGCAAGTGACATGCATACAAACGCACATATATAAGTCTGTGTGTGTAATATTGCACATTCACTTAGGCAATAGCAAATGGCAAATGAGACACGCATACTCACACATATGTAATATCATAAATTTAACTGAAGAAAGTCATAAAGCCAACGAAAAATTGCTTTTCGTCTTCCAAGATTAACTATAATGTATTCACAGAGGGCACCATACAGCAATCAGATTTACAAGGGCAACGCAAATGAACAAGGCCAAGATTCATAAATTAAGCCGGAGAAAAATAGCACAATCTAAGCAAGCATATGTCATAATTTGAAGCATAACTGTACCTTCCACTCCCGAGTGAAAGACACCAACCCCAGCCCAGTAGAAGTAGCCATTGATTGGGGTTAAGTCATATACATTGAGATACACAGGAGTGTCGCCAGGGCTATACCTTGCCGATTTAACTTTAGGAAACACACAAAACTTTGCAGCCGAGTCGCCTTGCATATGAAGAGGCACAACGGATCGCCAGCCATTTTTAAATTTTGATTTCATGTTTGAGGGTGAAACTAGGAATGGTTCAATACCCAGTTTCAACCTGTGTCAAATTATAAAATATAAGTAACAAAAACTGAAAATAAAATAAATCCTTAGTAATTAAGAAAGCATGCGTCAATTTACCTTTATCAACCTGTGTCATAATTGGCATGTTGTTAAGTTATTGAAGGCATAGTCGAGATTATGGATAGTAATAATGGGCTGAGAATTAAACACATTTTGACGACAAGTATGAGACAAAGCTTTGTGCTGGGAATTAAAAAGAGCCTCTCTAACATCAAGTGGGTGGATACTGAGATACTTAACTAAAATGAAAAAATAATTCAGAAGGCAGAGCCTCAACTTAAATATTCAGATTAATCATTTCCTGGGACACAGTCTAGATCTAAACCTACAGTTTCTTAAATACGAAAACATAATCACTTTGTGGAACTATTACCAACTACTGCTTCCACCTCTTAGAAATTCTCATAATCAACTTTTGCAACAGAAGAAGACAAAAAAATATCCATCCAGATTTGACCCTTTTTCTTTTGCTGCCAAAAAAAGAGTGAGACTAATAATTGGAGTGCCATGAAAAAACTTTTCATAATCTCTGTATGTCAAAGTTAAAATAATAATAGATGCAACTAGTAGTGTAAATTCTTTTGTGGGCCAAAGGCATCATAAGATGTAAATTTAAAAGGTTCTATTTATCATCATCAAGAGAGTGGAATAACTATGACAAATCACACAACCTTCAACATACATATACAGCTAAAAACCTTTTTCCGCTTTGTCTTTCTTCACCAAACAATCTGCCTTAAAATGTACTAAGGAAAGGAAATAGAATATAACCTCATGAATATATTCGATTTTCTAGAAACAAGAACTGCTGGAAAGACATAGATAATACAAGCACAAATAAACCTTATACTAAGGAGAAGTTATTTAGTCGAAAGAAAGAGTATATAACTTAACTATAAGTTCTCTTATCGCTGCATCCAGAGAAATTTTCTTCACCAAAATCTGACATTTTCGTTTTGAGTACCCGAATGCACTAACCTTATTACCTTACTAAAGGATATGATCAGTTTTAACTACAAATACCGAAAAGTATACTGAACGGAGATGAAGTAACTTTTCACTCTATTAAAAATATAATCTGGCTCCAATTTTTCAAAGGCATATGAATGGTGAAAAAAGGTACAAAAACAAGGAAGAGATAAGGCAGAATAGCAACTTCTTTGGGTAAATTGTCACTTTCTTTCTTCGGTATTAAGCTAAAAGATCAAAACATCAATTCAAAACAGTAATACAAGCGACCTTTCTATATCAGTTATCAATAGTAAGCATCATTTTACTGAGAGACCATAATCTCTGAAATCCAAATTTAACATTTACCTCGGAAAATAAAGTACCTCCACATTCTTACTCATGAATCAAGGTAAATCCAGTAACTAATAATCAGATTGAGGAAATGGAATTTTGGAGGGTAACAAGATACAGCACATATAACTAACCAAGAAAATGGACTCCAAAAGCAAAATGTAAATAAAAAACACTGAAGCTTCTTCAACAGAAAAAGAAATGAAGAGAAAAAGAGGATGTAGATCTAAAACCCATATGAAAAATCTTTAACAGAAATCCAGTAACCAGCAAGAGGAAACAAAATAAAAAATAAAAAATCCAAAGAAACCTTCCAAGAAAGGAAATCAGATTCCTAGAAATAAAGGAAACAAAGCAATGCAGATAACGCAAGGAAGAGGAAAAGTCTTGAGCACGAAAGAGATCAACAAAATAAAGCCATAAAAAGAAAGTAAGATTCAAATAATTCAAAAAACAAAGAAATTCTTAAAACCCATATGAATTCTCACCTTACTGAAAAATGGCGCTCATTATCAAAATAATCCCTTCCAAACTACACAAATGGAGCTGATTCACAGCAGATAACACACCTGAAAGTGAAGCATATGTGCCTGAAACACGCGCATTATTTTCTCTTTTTCTGCAGATTCTGCAAAAGAGAAATAAAGTACAAAAATTAGACTGCACAGCTGTCCCTTTTGCTCGTTCAAAGCCTCGCTGAAATAAAAAGAAAAGAACAAAACTAAAAAGTGTGCGAAAATAATGAAAAAAAGTTGACCTGTAATTTCAACTTCACTGTTGACATTCCTATTTCCAATTTTTCTGACAAATAAAAGTATAATTTTTGATGGAAATAAAACAGTGAAGGATTCAAAGGAAAAGTGTCAGTTTTAAGTTAGGGTTCAAAATTTGAAATGTGTTTCATTTCTGTCGTAAATGAAAATTGTTACTAGGAGTAATTGAGTGAAAATTTTGAAATGTATTCCATTTTAGTTGTTAGGAATTGTTACAAGAATATCATAATTTGGATTTGTCCACAATTAAATCAACCGATAAATATTATGTCACGTGTTTACATTATATTATTTTGATTAATATATAGATTATAAAGAATAAATAAATAAAATTAGCGTGTTTTCTTCCTTTTTTTTTTAAGCAGTTGACATGATTTCCAAATACACAATTATATTTATTACGGTTTTTATTTTTATTAACTTAATAAAATTTCCTCTTTTTTCTTATTTTTCCTTCTTTGGGGTCTTTACAAATTTTTTATAGGAACAGCAATTGGGGGCAAAGTTATTTCCTCGCCCTCATCCCCAAACCCCAGCCCATTCCCCTTTCTCATTCCCATCTCCGATCTCCGTTGTGAGGAGGTTTTGTCTTCCGCTCCATTTTTAAAAAATCTTGTCATGTTCCTAGTTTCATGCTTAAATTCAAATATTCAAACGGTATGATTCAAAGATATTTCAATTTAAATAAATGTAATTGTGTTTAGGGACAATAGTCAAGTTGTTTGGTAATGCCATAATAAATCTTTTAATGGCAGGGAAGATTTTGGAATAGGATAATGTTGCCCTTTTAATCTACAAAGATCTAAAATTGTATTTATGTCACATTGATAAAAAGTAATGGATGCTACTTATGAATAATGATTGACATTCTTTCTTTCTACCAAAAAGAACGTCTTGGAGGAGCTAGATTCTTCGGAGTTGTGCTTTTTGTCATTTTCATTGTGCAAATAGTATATTGCCTTTTGAATTGTTTACAATTTTATGACTATATTTTTTTTTTTCCTTTTTTAAGATGGGAGGTTTTATGACTATTTTTTTGGCATAGATAGTCATAATTATCATACACCACGAGTGACAAAATAGATAGATGTGACACTCTATGGAGCAAAGCTAAGGGAAGTTCGTTAAGTTTATTTGAGTATATAATCAAGTAGAACATGAATTGTTGCAAAAATATAATCATATTATAAGCGCTATGGCATAAATAGTTTCAATTAACGAAAATACCAAGTATTACATAGATGTTTTATAATGGGAATTTTAA
Organism: Handroanthus guayacan; assembly: GCA_014898755.1. Lineage (NCBI taxonomy): Eukaryota > Viridiplantae > Streptophyta > Magnoliopsida > Lamiales > Bignoniaceae > Handroanthus > Handroanthus guayacan. The sequence continues at coordinate 1,461,659 of JACFYI010003825.1, read as the reverse complement.
TTTCAAAAGCAACGACATTCAAGTTTATCATTGTGATTATTTTTGTGTGATATTGTTCCATCTGCACATATAGTGAGTATGTTGTTCTTATATAAAATATTTCAAAGAGTTAGAGAGGGGAATGATTTATAAATTGACTCAAAATCCTCAATTCTACTTCATTTTACCGAAAGCTCGCTAATTGAAATATTTGGAGACAAATTTATAATTATCGGATTTCATTCAATGATATCTAAATTCATTGCCAAGTATGGAGATGCATCTTTTCAAAATAATATTCACATGATGCACCTAATTAAGAGTTTTGTTCTTATGATGTAGCTAATAACTTAACCTTTGAGAAATGAATAGCAACTCAAAAATTACTCAAAACTTCTGCCTCTTTCATTGCGAGATAAATTTTCATCTTTGAAACAATGATATAATAATACTATATTATAATCAATACTTTCTTTACTTATCACATTGACAAACCAAAAGACCTAGCTTTGGTCGAGTAGCTTAAAGGTAGTCCCAATGCTTTGGAAAGGACCAGTTTATTCTTGATAATAAGAAGAAATATCTAGATTTCAATTCGACTTGGATGATTCAAAATCGTATGATGAATCCACATGAAAATACCTCATGATGCCAACTAAATCACACTCATGAGTCATATTAGATTCTCACTATAAATACTTCCAACTATAATAAGACAAAGGTATACATTTGGTTGATCCCAACCCCAAACCTGTTGCTTAAGCACTCGAGGGTTTTTGTCGAGAAAGTCCTATCAAGACTTATTGTCTAGTTATGTTTGAACTTTTTTCATGATTAGACATATTTCTTCACTTATAATCGAACCAATCTAAATAGGCACTGTTGGACGATCTCGAATCACACATGTAGATTATTGTCATTTTTAAAATTATTCATAAAAAATGGTTGGATATTATGATTTCTTATAAATCCTTATTAGGTACAAACCAAAGTTGTGTTTCAAGTGGCTACATTATATGGATTTCATATGAGACACATATGGCTCCCCTCATCATCAGCAGCCCTACATTACCACAACGCTCCACCTGCACTCAAATTTTCCTCATGACAACATAATCTTTTGCTTATTTACAAAGTCCTCCTTGACTAGGCCCATTATACACTATCATTAGTCAATGTTTACTCATATCCCTAAAGGTTTAGCATTAATTGCAAACAGGATTCTAGTCTTTGTCGTGTATAGTACACTATCATGAATATTATGCTTTTATTGCAAATAATTTGTCCCAACTCATATTTCACAAAGAAGCTTCATAATATCTTTATTTATTCATGATTATCTGTTCAGCATATGAAAAGCAGCTGGCAATGTTTTGGATTATTTTTGGTTGTTTTGGAAATAATTTAGGAGAATAACTTTGGTGCTAGAATTGGAAAGTATGCTGAAAATGAAAAAATATTTAATTTTATTTTTAGGGAAGAGTTAAATTTTGTTACAAACTTTCTTCATGTAACTTTTTATTTTTAGAGTGATATCATACTAAAATGTTATATTATTATATATATTATTTCTAAATGATATGGAGTAGATTAAAAATATTAGTTTGTAATAATTTAGATTAACTAAATAAGTAATTTTAGAGGTATTTTAGGATATTAGTATGTCTCAAATTTTATTATCACATAAATCATAACTTTTTTTTTAAAATGAAAAATATAAATTTTTAATAACCCATTTTAATGAAATATCTTTATTCTCCTACATTATATTTATTAAGATTTAGCATAGAAATAGTAATTTTGCACCGTATTCTATTGATACCCAAATTATAGCCATTCTTCTGAGTTATACACAATCAATTTGAGTTATTTAAATTACTAATTCCTAAAAATCCATTTTAATTCGATATTTTCATATTTGGTTGACTAAATAAAACCGAAGCTTGAAAACTCACTAACTTTTTAATAAAAATATAAATGAGCATTTAAAAATCATTAATTTTTTTTTTTATAAAAAATATAAATAAGCCACATAGATACAACAAACACTAACTACTTATGAAATATTTGTTTTCATTATACCAATAATAAAAATCTAATTGAAAGAGTAGTTTTTTCGTGCCATTGAGATCTATTTCATTTTCAGGCGGTCCAAACCTGAATTTAAAAACGAGGTATTGGGCCCGGCCCATCTTACGCAGTAGATGTGATCTGAACCGTAGATGTGAAGTTATGGCGCTTCCACCGTTGATTACCAGTAACCTTCTCAGCAAGTTTTTCACGCTATGACGTCTCCAAACATTCATATATAAACACTGGAAATTTTCACAAGCAAACACAGCGAAATTTTAAAATCAACGCGGAATTTTCCTGGCGCCATCGGAGGCCTCTCTCGCCATTGTTTTCTCTCACGCCATTCTCTGTCTCGCTTTTCTCTCACGCCATTCTCTCTCTCTCTCTCTCTCTCTGGGGGTAATAGCTATACATTTGTGTATATGTGTGAGTCTTTTTATATGTTTCCGCATGTTCTTTTGATGATCTTGATCTTCATCTTGGATACTTAGCAAACGCTAGACATCCGATTGGATTTGGAGTTTTTCAAAATCAACGCGAAATTTCCCTTGGTGGCATCCTCAGGTATCCTCTTTCTCCAACGTTTTCTGTCATATATCTTTCTCTGTGGAGGTAATAGGTATACATTTACATTCATGTGCGCGTGTATTTATGTGTTTATGCATGTTCTTTTGCTGATAATGATTTTGTGCACTTAGAAAACGCTAGGAATCCGATTAGATTTGGAGCGCTTTTTTTTTTTCGTTTAATTATTTCATGATAAGCGGTTAATTTTTTGTTTTTGGTTTTTTAACTAGTTGATCGTGTCGATTATCTGCCGTTATGATATTATGAATCCTTGAACTTATTTTTTGGAATGGCGCCAGCGGGAAATTCGTAAAAGTACATTTGCAAATTTGAGTGGAGGGAGTTTTCTGCTAGTTTTTGAACTGATTGCATGAGTTTCATAAAGTTGGCGCTTAATTTACGTAGTTAATTTTTATTTACATTGTTTATTTTATCTCATTTTAAGCAGAGTGTGAATTCGGAACCAGGATTAGTGATTCAGTATTGTTGTTCAAATATGCAGTGTTCTTTACATGAGAACTATCATGTATTTTCTTTTGTTGTTTAAAGTTTGCAGTCAGCATTCAACGTTGATCGGGAGATAAGTTTTATAAATCGACTGATAATTTTCAGTTGAGTTCTTCAATTGCTTTGAATTCCATTGGCGTTCTTGAGCCATGTTGTTTGACCAATAAAGTGCTATATAGAAATTGTTCACTTGATTTAGTCAACTTTGATTGCTGCTATTATAGTATATCTCAAAATCTTAGGCATGAGATCAATTTTGCTTGTTTGCTACAATATGGTAAAACGTCCTATTATGGACTCTTTTTCCCGGCCACGTTTGTATTTGTTTTGCCCTTTTTTATATAATAAATTATCTATTCACCTGGTGGACAAAGGGGACTTAGGCGCGAATGATATTGTTGCTGGTTTGGATCTCTAATTTCATGTTGCCGTGCCTGATTTCTAACACTAACGGCATATGCCACTGAATAAGGAGCTTCTATGTCTCTTTTCTCGTTTAATAAGGTGTTTATAAGATGAAATTTTTACAATAAGAACGACTGGGTTTTTAAAGTAAGTTTAACAGCGGAACAAATCCGACGTCACACATTAAAATATGTTGTTGTGTGACAGTCTAAAGTTCAATGTTACATACTATCGGCATCAGAAACAATCCATTTAAACAAGATAACAATTTGTAGGTGTAAACTAAGTACCTGTCCTTAGGAACTAATGGAGGCCGGCAAGGACAGGAAACGTCGTAAATTTTCTGTAACTCAGGTTTTTCTCCTCTTCCCTCCCTCCTCATATTTGCTACAGCCACTTCTCATGATCAAGTGATTGAATGCATATGTTTTAGTCTCATTTTCATATTTTTCTGATGTTTGCTCCTCCTTTCAAATTTGAGTTGGAGTGAGTTGTTTCTCATGGTCAGGGGAATTTAGTGCTAACAAGTAACAGGAAGGAAAATGGTGTAAAGAAAGCTACAGGTCCTGGAGACAACAACCCTCCACAAAGGTGATTTGCTCACGGAAGATCTTTATTGTATTTCATTTCCTACCATTATTACCTCGTCACTGTTAGAACTATTTATTGTTATTGCTTCATGCATTTTTTTCAGTTCTTCATAATCATTCTAACACTGATCTTCGAACGATCTTAATTCTGCAAAGCCAGATTAGCAGATCAAATAGATGATAGAGCTACTTCAAGGGTAAGTATTCATGCTTTTGCAATATCCATTATATTATCACTATTTTTTTTTTTCTGAAACAATTAGCACTTGGTATACAATCATATCTTAAGCAAAGATCAGCCAAAAGAATATCATTTATTGATGATCAAATATTAGCATTTGATTTCATCATCATGCTGTTCAATCTGCAGGATGGACAAGTACTGGGCAACGAGATCTCAGGCTATGATACAGCTGAACAGGTTCGCCTTCGTCACTAAAGAGCCTTATCATAATATACAAGAGGTGTAAATAATTATCCAAATCACAGGGGATATTTTGATAATTATAGCAAATTTCAGGAGAGTTTAGGTAATTATCTTTAAATAATTATACTCTTTCCTTTGGGCAACATTTTTCTCTTCATCACTGAGTCTGAAGGAACTTACCCTATTAGTGGGCTGGTTTTGGTTTCTTTAAGTAAAATCATGTTTCTACATTTTGATTGAACACCAGGGCTTTGGTTGGGTGGAGGAGGAGGGGTGGGATCGAAAAGCCGTGGAAGGACCAACTATATTGGACTTCGTGTAACTTTTGTGTTACATTCACTCCAATTATCCGTTGAAAAATAGGTGATTTGACTCGTTCTGCTCTAAGCACAAGAAATTAAGTAATATTTGGATGTGCAACTGGCTCAGGTAATTTGAATAATAGTGCTGTGTGTGGATTCAAAGAATGTAACGGATATTTATTTTGGAGATTAATGTAATTTAAGAAAGATTTTTTTTTTAATAAATGTCAAATCAATTATATTTTTTGTTAGTTTATCAGTGAGAAATTTAAATTTAATAATAGTTATATATGTTTATACGATTTATATGTATGAAAATACGCATCATATTGATTTGGTAATAACAAGAAAAACTTTATTGGCAAATTGCTCTTACCCGTGCCCCTAAACATCACATATATTTGTCCCGAGTATTAAGAAAATCCATTTCGTAAACAAATATAGTTCATGCTAAGTTCTTCTCCATATATTCGAGGTTAACATGGTTTAGTCTTTCTTCCTCAGGATACTCTTGATTACTTAGAATCCAGGGCGGTCGAATTGAGTGAGGAAACTTCCATGCTCAGTCGTGAATTGAGGAGGCTTGCTACTAAGTGCATGGAGCTTAACGATGCCAATGCAATTTTAATGGTTCGCTCTCACTAAAATTTTAATAATTTCTAATCTTCCTTATATTTTTAATAATTCCCAATCAAATGGAAGAAAATGCCCCCACATAATACATGTTATAAAAAGGACGGGAACAAAAAGGCATTTAAATGAAATGAAAAATGAGTAAAGTATTCCTTTATTTATTTTTTATTTTTTAATTGTTTTGTTTTTGTTTTGTAGACCTTAGTTTAGGATCTCTAATCTGAGTATTCTCTAGTAAGGGAATTTTTGCCAAAAACAAGAAGTAATTATTTTCAATTTGATTAGGTATGTAGAAGGATATATATTTAATGTCATTGAAAATGAAAAAAAAAATAAAATAAAAATTGAACAATGATTTCAAAATATTTCAACACGATGTGGACAACTTATAATTATAAAGTATATTTTATTTAAATTGGAATTGACAATGGTTTTATATTCTTTTATATTCATATTTCTTATATACATATTTATACATTTATGCCTCGCAGAAAATTTTTGCTTGCTCGTCACTGCCTTCCATTTTTACTGTTCATTTACCGTTATATTGAATTTATGCTTTCGTTTGCAGGATGAGCTAAGGCAGATGTGCGGATCCAGCGAAGTGGAGATTCTTGAAGCAATCAATCCAAGTAACAATCCACACACAGACGAGGAATGGAGCAGTCAAAGTACTGCAGTAACAAAAAGTGAATTATCTTCTGAGTAAAGCGATCAGAAGATCATTGGAATGGTTTGAACTAGAAATGAAAATAGATATTAAGGAAATAACTGGCGTAGTTTGGTTAGGTAGTGAAATATCCTAAAATCATTCACATACATATGAAATAGAGTTTCTTCTAATGGTGAATCATGGCTGAACAGGACTTGTGTAATGTGTGCTACACGGTGCAAAAGAACTAATTGGAGCTCAAAATCGTTCAACTCCAAACTGTATTTTACTACTGCATTACGTGCTGGAATTTCTTCTGAGACAGAAAGCCTTGCAATTGGCAAAACTATATTCTTGGTTTTGTATGCTCATCATTTTTCACTTTTGATTTTATATGTTCTGAGTTTCAAAGTTTAGTTCTATTAGAAGGATGAATTTTTTAAAAATGCTAATTTTTACCGGAGATGCTTATGTGGCACATAACACATTTGATTAATTTGCATTTCCAGCAAAATATGGCTATTTTTTGTAAAATTTGAACTCATTACGGAACTGAACTTCAAAACTTGGAACAGTAAATACCAAAAGTGAAAAGCGATTAATTTATAAGACCAAAAATGTAATTTTTTGGCCCTTCAATCCAGTCATGCCATTAATGCTATGGAAACAAGAACCATAAATAACAGGTTATCGGCAGAACAACTTCCAATAATTCTTTGCTAGATCGACAAAATTCACATTTTCTGCAATGAAGTGATATAAACATTAAACTTATAAAGGAGCATTGTGTCAAACTATGAAGTGTCTTACCAATCCGAATGGAGCTCCTCATGCACGCAATAATAAAGAACTGCAGTGTCTTACCAACCTGAACCATCAGGGAAAGGATCCAAAGCATCTTGCTTCCCATTCACATAGTAGTCAACAACAGCTTTCATCCGCGGCAGCTTATCCGGGTGATAATTTATATGGATTATTACCGGCTTAAGTTTCCTGAGATTAGACTCTTTCCTTACTGTTTTAAAAAGAACTTTACTGTTCATGAACAGATAGTAATCCATGGTTCTTCTAGAAGCATGAAGCCCCTCATAGCCAGGATGTGATGGGAAGAAAAGCTCCTCATTGAAGACGGCTTGATCCCAAGCATTCTCTCGAGCCAAACGACTAGCCACACGGTCTAAAAGCTCTATGGAAGGGATTGTAGGTCTTATGTAAAAGAAACCAGAATTGTAAACCCATATCCTCATTGTATGTGCATACCTTGCCCAACCCATTTTCGGTTCATCAAAAACATCATTGTATCCATAAGCTGTCATGTTATTATGACCATCGGTCATCGACTCCACGTCTGAGTCTTTGTAAAGATGTTCGAAAGGATTTTGTAAGTAGACTATGTCGACATCTGAGAGCAACACGCTGTAACCCAGCTGCAAGAACTGCCTCAATATCCGAAATTTTAATCCCGACACAGCATGATTTCCTCCTGTTCTTGCAATAAAGTCAAATTTTTCATCTGATTCTCTTTTACTTTCCTCAGGATCTCTTCTGTACACTGGAACATTATTCGATTGGCAGAAATTGGCAATTTCCTCATCCAAAGCAAAAACCAAGTAGTTAGGTATGCCCACTCGTTTGATATTTGTGAACCACACCTCCAACATTTTTTTAACATTTGAATTTGCAAGTGTAACTATAAGCTCACGATTCACTGCAACTTTCTCCAGTATTTTGGCCAAACTTGGATTGACAGACTCATCTGGTACAACTGTGGGGTTGGTTCGTAATCCCTTAACAGTGCCAAATGGGCCAGCCTTTTGCTGTTCACCTAACACCAATACCTCTTTCTGTGCATTATCTTTCCTTTGTTCAGCCAGCCGAAGCTTCTCAGTCAACTCCCTAATTTGCTTTTTCAACTCCGCATTTTTATCTGAAGCAGCAATAAACTCTGATTTTAACATGTTGATGCGTTCTGATGACTCACATGAAGAGGAAGTAACCTATAAGAGATGTGATTCATGGATAGAATTAAGTTGAAGACCTAATAGTTATGAAACAAATTCCTCAAAACTAGGCATAATAATCAAATACCAATATGGTAAGGATAAGAACAGATAGGAGACATGGTAAGGATCAAAGAAATACAACAAAAAAGGTCTCTCACAAGCATATTATATGAACCTACTTCACACAGTGCCAGTAAGATGGAATAAAGACATTTTATCTAAAAACATTTTGGAGTTAGAACAATTAGGCAAAACTTGGAGCATAATGATCAATGAATAAATAGTTTATATTACTTGTACCTCATTATACTCATTTCCTTCATCATATGATTGATTCCTAAGCCATCTCCACTGGCATGCATCATAGAAGCTAAATCCTTGGTTTCTTTCCTTTATGGTTCAGCAATAGTTAAATATTGACAGCCTAGTTGGAAGCCTAGACCAAAAGCCTTATAGCATCGGTACGTGTAATCCATGGATGTGTGCGCGCCCGTGTTTTTAATCATAGAGAATATAATTCTTTGTCTTCACTTGATTATACTCTGATGGCCGCCAAATTCATAGAGATCATAGCGCTTCTCTCCTTTTTAAAATATTATTAATAGTTTTCTATTTGGAGCAGACAATGATTTTTGCTTTTATCTAACAGTGAACTCGCAAGTTCGGAAATGCCTTCCAAAACCTGAAGCATAAAGTCAATCAATTATCCGAACATAACTCAGCAGTAATAGAAAATACCAGTTCAAAAAATTAATGGCATTTCATTATCATCTATTGAAACCTAAAGCAATAAGCTACCGCCTACCAGCATTAATATCATTTTAAACTTCATTTCACATTTCCATGGTGCGGCAAGAACCCGAATTCGAAGTCAAACACACATTTCCCAGTCAACGATGAGCAAATTTCAAAATAAAATCAATACATAAAAACATCGCAGCATGGAGTATGAAGAAATAAGTAATGACATGTCGGACCTCCGGATCGGAGTTGGCAACAGAATGGTGAATGCGAGGCGATGAGACAGAAAAACCGTTAGGGTAGAAGAAGGCGAAAACGCAGCCAAACAATATTCCGACAGCAATCGCGGCGTTGAGTCTCGATCGGAGCAGCGATTGGCCGCCGCATCCGCCGTCTCTTTTCATCAAACCACTGTCTCTACGACCACCAATCATTTTTTCCAACTAGTGATATTGCATTATTCAACTATAGAATTTCACTAAGGAAAGAGCAATCAGCGGCAGATTCTGCTAACTCATAGCCTAGTTCAGATTATTTGTGTAATTTCTACTCTCTCTGATTCTTAGGTGGGGGAAGGTGGCGTTTGTCTTTAGATGTTAATCTGTTCTTTTCATGGGAGAATTTTCTCTCTTTTAATACTACTATTTGGCCAAGCGTTTTAAATAAAAGTGTTTATTAATAGATTAATGCTCCTCTAATTCATATGGGGACCCAAAAAAATAAAATAAAATAAAATAAAAATTCACACCAAACTTTCAACTAAGTAAATGGAACTTATTTTTATATGCGTTATCTTAATTAAAAAAGCAAAAAAGGAAGTGATCAGTGGACTTTCAGTTGCACAAACAATTATTATTTACTGAAAATAGTGCATTTCCGAGTCGTTCTTGACTGCGGTGAATAATGCAGCAAGCCATAAAGAAGCAAACACAAAAGATAGAAATGCGAGACTGTTGTGACAATGATGCTCCCTGGTGAACGCTCAAATTTTGTAATTAATTTTTGAGTTATAATTTTTATAAATTGCGAAAAATGCAAAAAGTAGTTGGATGGTAATTTTTCTTCATAGGTAATTTGGACAGTCATTTTTTTTAACAGTAAAAAGTCAATTTTTCATATTACCACTAAAATTGCTTTTAAGATAGACTTCATTTATAAATATTCGAAAAGTCTTCATCTTCAAACAAGATCTCAAGATTGTTAAAATTCGTTGGATAAAATATCACTGACCTCTTCTTAAAACTCCTTTGACTTCCAAAATTCCTTTGACGGAAGCCAAACCAAGGGTTCAATCCGAAA
>JACFYI010003825.1:1393631-1421653 GCA_014898755.1 Handroanthus guayacan | reverse complement strand
GAAACCTTGGGGTCATAATTAGTGTTTTTCAGTACTTCGTTATGAGAGATGAAAAGATGACCCATAGTTTGTCAAAATTTGGGCGATAAATGAATATGGTGTCAAGGAGTCATGGACGACAAAATTTATAATAGGGCCGTATGCATTTGGTTACAATATATTATTGTTGAAGAATAAATGGGTATTGGTGATAATAAAAAATAATCAATTGGCATCTTATGCATTCCATGACAATGAAATTAGGAGATCTCACATTTACGACAAGAATTTTTTCTAGGAGAACTGTATTTTTCATGGAGAACGATTTCTTGGTTTCTTGCATTGCATATATTCCTTGTCACCCTACTTGAGACGACCAATATTCCTCTTAAGCACCCAATCTAAGATGAATTTTGCATCCATAATTTCTTTGTTGGAAAATATTCCTTTTAGTCCCAGTGTCAAAATTTTTTTGTAGCCCAGCCCAAGAATATGTCCATGTATTTTAACACTGGACTGAGAAAGTCCAATAATATGGCCCAATTTATGACGAAAGGTTCAAGATTTCAAGTGCACTTTTTCACGAGAGCCTTTTCTTTTACTTTTGGATGTGTGAGATTTGACCCCTCAATTTTATTATTTTGACATGTTCCCCTAAAAGTTATTGAAATACTTCGAATAATTTCAACAAAATATACAGGCAGAGGGTATTGTTTAATTTTAACGTGCCTTACTAGAGAGACATACTCATTATTTTTCTCTCTTTATGCTTAAAACTTCAATTTGAAATTTGAAATTTTTCGAACAGATGAAAGATAAAATGACGAGAATATCTTTTGATAAGGTGCATAAAAGTCATATATCAATTCTCTTTACTTTATATTTAGCCTGAACGTTTGCATGAGAATTACAAAGTTCACTTTTAATTGTTTATTTCACTTGAAAATTACTTTTAGGTCTCAATGAGTGTACTTTTCGCTTGAAAATTCACTTTTGGATCACATGTTTCAATGATCTTAAATTGATGTGAGTCTGTGCATTTAATTTATTTTTGGGGTATTGTGTCAAAATTAATAAATTTAGGAAAAATGATATTTTTCAACTTTTTTTGTTGTTCGAGATAAATACAAATTTATCAGTACAATATGAATGGGACTTTATAGTAAAATCAAATAATTCGCCAAATTGAACTAATATAGAAACAAGGAATTTAAATATAAGCAATTCCCTGTAACAAATTCAGCGTCTTTTACTCCTAATTTCTGCTCCTATTGACAGAGAACATAGTCGGTGCGTTTCCATCTGTACATTCGTTTCTTCCTCTTTTCCACCAAGAATTACCATATTGACTCCACCATTGTCAATTTCTAAATCTGGGTTTTTGGACGGATTCCATCTGTTTATTCTCGTTTTCTTCCTTTAGACACCAAACCCACAAAACAAAAGCATAAAAACAAACGAACAATAGAGTAAAAAAGGATAAGAAAAGCATGCGTGCCGTTAAAGATAGAGTTTATGATAAGCTTTCGAGATTATTTTCTGATTCACAATCGCCTCATGTGACGCTAGATCAGGAATCTGAGGTACCCTTTTGTCGGCTTTTCTTCATTTTTTTTTTTTAAATTTTAGCGAATATGTAAGGATTTTATGTGTTAAACTGATTTTGAACCTATTGATGAATGAGGGATCGGTTAAATTGATGTGTTGTGTTGGATCCGTCTTTAGAGGTTTTAATTTTGGGTTTTGGATGCAATGTGGTTTTTGAGAATGGGTTGATTTGATGGTGAAGCTTTGTGGGTATTTTTATAGTTTGCGATGCAGCAATAGTGCTTATTTCGATCTGATTTGGTTAGGGATGCCATTAAACACCTAGAATTTTTTATTTTTTTTGGACCTTAGATCGATTATGTAATTTCTCAGAAAAAAGAAAGGAAAAAATATGAAAAACTTGTGTTGAGACATGGCCATCCCTCCGCTTTTGGGTAATCTTCATTCTGGACAATCCTTTTTGAGGTTAAAATGAGTTCTCAAACTGAACTATTTATTAGTGATCAAGTAATCTTATGCTTTATTATCAAGAAAATAATGTGTATTTAAATAAGCTATCTAGTTGTGTTGCCACTATATTTACAAAGTCTAGAAAAGCAATTTAATTTGATCCACCTCTCTTGATAGAAAGCGGAAAAAGTTATATATGTTTATTCATGTAGGAGAGAGAATGAGCTTGCTTGTGTTTGTTAGATCAAGATGAGTAGCTCCCTAGTGTGATAATATGGCTGATGCCATATTTTATGATGTCCTGTTAGCTCAGTTAAGTTACAAACGGCAACTACCGGTCTTTCGTGAATAGAGTACTAATTACATGCTATGTTAATATTCTTTTTGTAGTTTTTGTCGTGCATTGTTTGGATCTTTTTTGTTGCTGGGCTTCAATATCATGTTGCATATGATTTTTTTTAGATTGTTTATATTATTCAAGTTAAATGTAATTGGATGTGCATGAAGAGATTTCTCAAGTTACATTAATGAATAAACATGCACACAAAGACACACATACGCCCGGGGGTTGGGGAGTGGGGAAGATGTAATGTTTTATAATGAATGGATCCGAAATGGACCATGCAGTAGTCTTGGTCGTGGATAATATCAATGGCTTATAAAAGATTACCACAGTTCTGGTTGTCACATTGATTTTATGTTTGTGATGTCATTTCTCGATTCTCCAGAAATGCTTCTATTGTTGACCGTTTCTCTTTATAACACTAGTGTTTTATATGTGTAGGCCAGGTCATATTCTAAGGATGGGAAGACGGTGTCTTCTATGCTATCCTCCATTCTCCCCTCACCTAGTTTTGATTGGTTCAAACCAAATACACACACCACTGAGCAGAAATCCAACGGATCACATTCATTTAAATGGAGAAGTAAGAGTTTTTCATTGAAAGATAAACCATTAGACAGGTATGCGGACAGCGATAATGAGTACGAAACTAAAGAACATGCAAGGTCTCCTGAAGACAATGGTCCTGAAAAAAATCGTAATCATGAATCATTTGGTAGCCATTTGGAAAATGTAGAACCAGGATCTGGGACGAGCACTAGTAGCAGCTCCGATGTATTTGAAGATGCTGCTACTCCCCATAGTTTCGAGAAGTCCATGCCCCGACTCACGGATGAATCCGTTTTCATTTCTCCGGAACTATACGATTTCTTTGAGGCATCACTACCTAATATAGTGAAAGGTTGTCAATGGGTCCTATTATATAGGTAAACTCGATGAACTTAGTAGTTCACGATGCATCTGATTCATTGATTGCAAAAATTTCAATCTTGATATATGTTACATGATTTGTTGAATGAAGGGCAGTACGGTAAGACATGGTATATCGCTTCATACGCTTGTCCGGAAGAGCACTGGCGCTACTGGTCCTTGTCTATTGGTATGTCGGTCTTTAGAGCACTATATCAATCTGCTGTACTGCTTAATTTTTAGGGATAATTACATACGTCAACACCCACATCAGGTTGGCCTAACTACAATGGCATCCCCTGTGGTGTGGGAAATTACAATAAAACCCAGTGCTATTAGCAGCTGACAGAAAACTTAATGGAGGTAGCTGTGTTTTTTCAGATCAGAACAACTTTGTTATGTTTTCTGTAGTAGGTCTGTTATTGTCACTTCTCAATCATTACCACAGGGGTGTTATTGAAATTAGGCCAAACCTCTGGGAGGGCTGATGTAATTATCCCTAATTTTCTACTTAAATTGAACCCTTTTTGCTTGCAGATTACTGGTGATAAGCAAGGTGCTGTATTTGGTGGGTTACTAGATTGCCCCTTGAAGCCTACTGCAAAAAGGAAATATCAAGTATGTTGTATACTTCTTTAAATTACAGAAACCTTGTTCCTGAGGACTGTGCTACCTGGCTTGAGTGGCTAAAATTTTTTAACTCGTGTCAATATAAGTATGGCGCATTTGCCAACTTACTTTGAACTTGTTTAGTTTCTTAACAAATTTCTCCGGCACATATCTTACAGGGAACAAATCAAAGTTTTGTTTTCACAACCATATATGGTGAACCAAGGCTATTTAGACCAACTGGTAAACACGTTGCTTATAACTACATGCATCAATCTTTTTCATATTCTCTCTCGAAGGGGTACATTTGAAATCTATGCTTGTGCTTTATGTCCTAGAAATGGAAATATTTGTATGAGGATGTCATATCACAATTAAGAAATTCTATAGATGCCACATGAGGAGAAGTTGCCATGAAACCAAAAAAAAAAAAGAAAAGAAAAGAAAGAGAACACCCGTAGTCCCGTAATTTCCCAAACCACAAGGGGGTGTTATTATAATTTTCCAGGCCGCATGAAATGTTATTGAAGTTATACCAAACCTAAAGGTATTGAGGTAATTACCCCTTTAGTATAAGATAAAGATTGTCAAACAAAGGATATCTTGGGTTGTAGCTCTTGAAATCAATAGTTAATACCTTCTCATCTATATAAAATTGTCGAAGATATCGAGGTTTGCTAGAGGATGCTGTATGGTAATTTCGGGTTTGACTAAGGATTAGACAATGTTAGAACTAGTGAGAGTTGGTAAATGCGGAAGTGATATAACATTTTCCATTATTTCTTGAATTATAGGTGCCAACAGATACTTCTATTTGTGCTTGAATGACTTGCTTGCTCTTGGTGGAGGCGCAAACTTTGCTTTATGCTTGAATGAAGATCTGTAAGTTGCTTCTCCAAGCCACAAAGTTGCATATGTTTTCAGTGTTTTGAGTAAAGAATGTGAATTTTATCACCTCTTTCTTGATTCACTGTTGTAGATTATCTGGAACCAGTGGACTCTGTGAAACATTTGGCAATTCATGTTTAGCTCATGATCAAGAGTTTGAATTAAAGAATGTAGAGGTAATTATTTCTTCTTATCATTTGTTCTCTAGTTTATACATCTTGTTGGGTATGTGAAGAACCACTATAAATATAATTCTAGGCATTTACGGTTCACTATCGTGGAAGACATTGCTCTATTTGTATTATTTGAAATTACGCCTTCTCTGTAGCATTTTTGGGTTAATTACCGAAAACTCCTTAATAGTTTGGACCATCTACAGAAAACAAACAAACAAACAAACAAGCAAAAAAATCCTTTTATCTTTGGAATTTACATACACGCTGTTGGCATTGCCACATTTGTCTTCACCTGCCGTTAGCATCGTCACAAAATTTTAGCAGACGTGCTTCAATTGCGAGAGCTATTTATAATTTTAGAAGTTAAGGGATCTTTTTGTAAAAGAGTTAAACCTCAGGGGAGTTTTGTTAATTAATCCAACACTTTTCACAATTTATATTGGTTTTCTCTTCCTTTATATATTGCTTGTAATATGTACTAGTTTTACTGGCTTTCCTAATTGGTCCTTTTCTTCGCTTTGCAGCTGTGGGGTTTTACACACGCATCTCCATACATTCACTAAAGCGAAACATCGTACTTTTGCCTTGTGCTTTTACCATTTTGAATTATTGAGGGTCTGATTCTTTGATTTTTTATTTTTTTCCTAATTATTTTAAGAAATTTGTAGGAGTAACTTAACTTTTTCTTTTTCTTTTTTTTTTTCCTTTTTTTTAGCACCCATTAACTTTTGCACATATTTTTTCCATTGGCTTGTAAAATTCTGTGTGGTATTTATCTAAATTGTGTGAAGCTGAATATTCTGCCTGGTTACTAAATTGTGAACTTACATTTCAAATGTAAATTGTTAATTTAGACAGAGAATGCTCAAATCATGATACTGAATGTTGATGGTAATGTAGATAGGCAAAAATATTTGACAAGCATGCGGGGCATTGCGTTCAATAGGCACATGTTATTAGTTTACTACATGCTTCAAGAATATTTGATCAAAAAAATGTATGTAGTTGACGTACTGCGAAACTCTATTAATACAGAGTATTTGAATTTAACAAGTGAATCATTGAGCTATGTTTTATGTCTACTCGTTGATTGAGGTTGGGTGCGCTAATTTAAGAAAAGTGCTTTTTAATTTTCAGTTTAATTTAATTGTTTTGGAATGTATGGGAAAAGAGGTGCTTTTCCTTCTGATCTCTGAAAATTTGAAACAAGAGAACAGAAAAAAGCTAAAAAGCTAAAGGAAGATTTTAATTTTTATTCTTACACACTTTTAACATTTGTAGTGGTTTTAACATCTATTTTTTAGATATTTTCAACTTTCGCAGCAACATTCTTTACAATTTGTTCTTTTTTATATATATATATATATTTTAACAAAATATAAAAGTTCTTGAAAACACCCCTAAAACCTACTCAGCAACTTTTAAAAATAACACCCAAGAGATTCAATAATCTTTTCCTGTTAATAAGAATAATTTTTATTTTCATATGCACCAGAGGTACAATGATCAGTTCAAGGAATCTACTAATGACAATTACCAAGAAAATAAAAATAGTATGCTACAAATTATTGTATGACACAGCTCAAGATCTACAAGAATATAGCAAGAAAACTGTTCTTATTAAAATAATAATAATAATAAATGGCATTTTGATTACTCAAGAATTAATTTTCTTTATATAAGAGGCTTTTCGAGCCTCAACAAAATTCAATATAGTTGAAGCATCACCTTGTAAAACAATTCTGCCATCTTCCATGTAGACAGCACCATCTGCATATTCTAGTTCCTCCAAACGGTGAGTGACCCATAATGCTGTAGTTCCTGCTGAACTAGCCAATGAGCTCTTAACTGCTCTTAGAACACCCACCTATCACAAACCAGCAAATAATCTTGTTCAGAAGTGCATGATACTTCTCATGCCAGAAACTTTAATTGCATCGAACACGAGTTAGTATAAAGTTCACAAGTTAAAAAACACCTCATCCTAGGTACATGTAAATGAATTTTGTCCAACGAACACGTTATTGCTCAAGGTTTCTTTGAGTTTTTATTGTGTTTTAAAACTTGTGTACAGATTAACTTGACTGTTTATTGAACCGAGCTTAACAAACTATAATTAAGTCAAAATATGTTTCTACATATTTTATCATTTTTTAACTAATCAAGTCAAGGTCGAGATGAGCCTTAAATCTTTATCAAATGACAAAAACAAAAACAGAAAAAAAAAAGTGTTCGACTATCGAATAATTTGATTTATTTTTTATCTACTTCTCAGCCCCAACCCTCCAGACCGTGCAGGCATGTGCAGATTTCTCTGGTGGGTTTAAGACTGTGCTCTTAGGTACCCATGACATTGGACAATTTCTTTTGTTTTGGGGGTTGGGGGGCGGGGGGGAATGAAGAGACCATCCAATTTTACCATCAAATAAAAGTACTAACAATGTTTTGGTACAATTAGCAAGCGCTCACAAGAATACATTTCTAAATTCCTGTTCTCTATCACCCCAACAGCAACCTAAAGAAAAGTAGACAGTAAATTATCCATACCTGATCACTGTCATCCAAGAATGATGTGAGTTCATCTAGTAACAGTACTTTGCAAGCTTCTGCCAGAGCCCCAGCTATAGCAACCCTTTGTTTCTGACCACCACTAAGAGTTTGAACTGGTCTCTACAGGAGCGAAAACACTGGTTAAGCATTAAGGAAGATCTAGTTCATAACAGACCGCAAATAATTTGAGGTTCTTTTACATACTTTCAAATATTCATACATGCCTACAGCATCCAAAGCTTTGGCCACTCTTGATGTAATTTCATCATTTGCTATATTGAATTTGCCCAGGCCAAATGCCACATCTGCTTCCACAGTGGGCATTACTACCTGCAAGCAAAGTAAGTCATGTCACCAAATGGTTTATCCTACTGGACAAGTTTCTTTCACTAAATTAGATTTGGAATATGATCCCATAAAATAAAAGTTTTGATAATAATCCGAAAGGAGGCAAGCCTTTGATAACACAATGTAACGAATCTGTACTCACATCTCGTTCCACTAAGGTTCCCCCCACAATTACGCTTACCAGAAAGACTATGATTGGAATCATGAATACCACAAATTTCTCACAATTGAATTTATGCATTAGCTTCCCCAGTTCAAACTTGTCTTTTCATTCAAAAGCCACCTCTTCACCCCGACCTGCTTTCCTCTCTCCATCCCCTCTCATTCACCACTGATGGAAATTGCAAAGTTTTTCAATGCAAGTACTAAGAGTTCTTCTTTTATCAAGTCCATGACATTGTCAAAGTTCCTCATAAAGAATTTTTTTCTTGCAACCATTTTGTCATTATTGTAAATGCATCATGTTTTCCCTCTTAAATTCTTTTCACCACTTCTATTGACATTTTTGGCTCTTAAGTGTTCGCATCATCAGCCAACAAAACCTTTTTGTATATCCCAAGAAGCGGCCAATTACGTCCCACATAATGCCTAGCCTTTTCTGGCATCTACCCATATGAAAATCAATGAACAAAACTACAAAAGCATAGATGAAAATGCATTCAAAGGTGATAAGTGCTAACGCCTACATATTACCAGTAGAGGAAATATAGCCTTCCCATGTCCAAGTCCTGACGACATGTAATGCATTCATGAGAATACATACATATGGATGATCCTCGGGACCTTGTGATTACAGTTAGGCATCAAACTAGCAAAAGTTCATGTTCACAGTCATAACAAACTATAGAGAGTTGAAAAATTAACTGTCAGCTTCTCATTAAAAGTCATTGTTGCTTGGACAGAAACATAATCTGCCAATAGAAAGTTAAAATCATAAAATGTTTATATATTTATCGTACACGGTGGAATTTGAAACAATCTTAACCATCAGAAGCTATCCACACAGGAACAATTTGACGCATAGAGAACTGAATAAAACTAATTTGCAGTTCTAAGTAAACCAACCTGATGATCCGGATTCTGAAACACAAAACTCCTCGGCTTCTTCACATGAACATCTCCACCACTTGGATGCAATAAACCACCCAAAATCTGCAAAATTCCATAACACAAACATTATAATGTGCTTGGATTTATATAATGGGGTTCATGGAATTAGACTCACATCTTTCAAATTTGAACTTAAGTATTATCTAATTCCAGTTCCGATGCATCAATGCCTAGAACCAAAATACTATGCTAAAACGCAAGTTTTCAAAACAAGACACAGTGAATGATGCACAAGTCACAGAATACCCAAATTTCTCACGGTACACTCTGCTTCGAAGATAATGACCTTACTTGAAAAGTTCCGAATAAGAAATTCTATATGCTATAGTCACTGGAACAGAAAATTTTGGCAAAAATACACATGGAAATTGTTGTATACTTTTAGGAGGGTAGATTTTCCGCAGCCATTGGGGCCGAGGAGCATCCAGAACTGTCCAGAGGGTATGTTGAGCGAGCAATCATTGAGAATCGGGACAACCTTCCCTTGCCTGGTTTTAACTGAGTAGCTGAGATTCCGGCACTCTATTGCCAAATTATCGGCAACAGTGCCAACGGTGAAATTGTTTCTGGTTGAGTGAGACCGGAGGACCGGAAGTTGCACTGCCGCTGTGACGCCGACTACGGCGGCCGAATTCATTCCTCTGAGCAAATGAGGCTGAGTAGCCGTGGTGAATATATATACATATATATATATATATTGGGAAAATTGCAATTTTTTGGTCCTTTAACTATTACCAACTTTTGTTTTTGGTCCATTTTCTATTGGGGTATGCAAAATTAGTCCATTTTCTTTATTTTGTCATCACATTTAGTCCAATTGCTTGCAATTTTAGTCCATTGGACTGATTAATTTCAAATTGAGCCCGATTATTGCCATGTCATCTATATTTGGACCCGAAAATTAGAGTTTTCTTGTCAAGTGGACTATATTGCCACACCTTATGCCACATCAGATTAATTGTGGGCTGAAAATATTAGGAGAACAAAACGTGTTTTCGGGCCCAAATAGAGATGACATGGCAATAATCGGGCTCAATTGGAAATTAATCAGCCCAATGGACTAAAATTGCAAGTAATTGGACTAAATGTGATGACAAAATAAAGAAAATGGACTAATTTTGCATACCCCAATAGAAAATGGACCAAAAACAAAAATTGGTAATAGTTAAAGGACCAAATTACAATTTTCCTATATTTATATACATATATTCATTATGTAATTAAACTTCAAAATATAATTTGAGCGATAAGGCAGGCCGATGATAATTTTTTATTTATCTTTTAGTAGGTTTCAAAGATTTTTCTTGTTGGTATATTGATTTTCTATAACATTGTATTTATCTTTATATGTTATTAAAATATAATGTTTGAATGTTATAACAACTTCTCTTTAAAAATTAAAAATAATAAATAAATTTTGTTTTAAATAAATATTTGAAAATATTTTGATCATGGTGCCAAAATTCAGGAATGTTGAGATAATCTTCCATTTTAGATCTCAAAAAGAATAAAGATCCCACTTTATTTCATTTATTGGTCAATTTGAGTTTAAGAGTTCACGAGAAAGGATGAGGGAGCATTGGGATTGAGAGTGGATAACTTAACGCGAATTCCCTAAAGCTTGAATCGAGCTAACTAGAACTTACCAATGGATAAGCCTGTACATATTTTTAGAATTTTTTTCATTAAATTACAAATTTTAAACTTCGGATCAAGCTTAATAAAAATAAATTTAGATAAAAACAGTCACTTAACAAACAAATTAAATACTTGAAAATAACAATTGAAAGGTATTATATATCAACTTACATTTAAGACTTAAACCCACAGAAATTCACAGTATCAACACTGTACGACAATATTCAATAGAGATAATTGCACATCCTCCAACCGACGTCAATTTACACCCGCACTATGGATGCGGCAGCAGCCACCAGTTCCAACCACCTACTCTTCAGAACAAAAACCATCTCTCTACCCACATTGATTTTTGCATGTAACTTCAAACAAATTTGATGCAGAAAATTGAGCTACAACCTATATTTTTACAAATTGAGGAATCCCACCACACACACACACAAACACTTCCATCTTAGTGTTTCTCTGTTCTAGCCGAGAAACCTCCTCGCATTCCAACCCGCCCCACCCCCACCCCGCAAAAGGAAAAAGAAAAAGAACGCAAAGAGCACCTAAAAATTCTTTTTAGTTGTTTTCCCCTTCTCTTTCTCCACAGCTACATGATACAAACAGCATGATGTTACAAGAGATCAAGATATACAACTCATTTTTCAATGCCCTGTTGCAAATACTGAATCAAATCATAACCGGCGGTTGTCCACTTGTTATATGCATCTGTGCACGCGCGAATCATGAAATTAGCTGCTTCACGATCGCTCATTTCAGGATGAAATCTCTTGCGAAGATTTCCAATAGGATCACCCCTGCTGAAGCAGGGCAATCCGCTGTCTAACATTAGCAAGACTGTGTTTATGATCCCATCCATATAGCGACGTGCAGCAAGGTAACCCTTTACACACAAGCTGCAAAAGGAAAGATTAAATTTGTAGAGTTATCAAAAGAGACGGAAATCAAAAAACAAAAAAGAGACGAGGGTCAAAAGGTGGGACTAGGGTGAGTCGGAAAAGTCTAATCTTACCTTACAAATTGGTGCCACGTGTCGCTTTTCATCATCCCAGATGGATCGAGTAATTGAGTCATCTCGTGACTCAGTTTGAAGTGGGCACTTTCAAATCGCAGATTTCCACCAGGTGAAGTTTCCAATATAAAACCGAAATCAATATGGACAAGTCTGCCTTCACTGCATTCAGAAATAATCAAAGCTTAGATGCTGATGTAACATGGTTTCAATGAATTTCGTACAATTAAATGTTGGAGGGCAAGAGCATTTCGGCTCAAGATATGGAAAGTTCATAAAATCCACTAACCGGACACCTGAAAGAGCATAATCTTTCATACTATAAAAGTGGGCTTCTGAAGAGCTAAGAACCAACTGGTTAGCAGATTTTACGAGTCACTATGGTGCATTAAACAACACATTTAATCTCTCATCTAACTATTATTTAAATTTTTTCAGGACTGATAGTACAGAGGAAGTGGATGCAGCCAAGTAACTTGATCAAAAGCATACACCCAAAGATCACAGGGGAATAGAACCCTTGGTAACAGGACACGGATTATTGCCAAATAGGAATAGCACGCAAGGAAAATAAAGTAACAGATGATTCATGCAGAAAGATGAAGTCGTAAAGATCTGGAATACAATGAATGGGAGCTAAGAACTCAATAGCTTTTGCGTAAAAGAATTAAATTACAAGCTGCTTAGCAAGCCTATGACCCTACCCTATATGAACCTAAGCATCCATACATATAACAAGGCAAATAACAACCAAGTTAACTGTGTCTTTGTCGTCTTATGCACAAATGAAACATAGTATCTTACTTGTCAAACAAAAGATTCCCATTATGTCTATCCTTTGGTTGAAGCAAGAGGCTAGCAACTGCATATCCGGCACTGCTAATGAGAAATTTCTCACGAGCAGCTTCGAACCTGGGCGAACCAACAGGGCCAAAGTCCTGTTGAAAAATCTCATACAGACCACCATCAGTGGTCTCTCCCATCTGACTCCTGCTTCGTGTGTTGGGCACAACCTGGACAGCAGAAAGGAAGAAATGATTTGAAATGGAAATTATTGGACTAAAAAATATAAACAGAAAGGCACAACCTGGACAGCAGAAAGGAAGAAATGATTTGAAATGGAAATTACTGGACAAAAAAAATAGACAGAAAGTCAATATGAATGTCTGGCGATGATTGTAAGAAGCATTTTCAGAGTTGTGCACACAGCTGTTTTCAACAGTAAGAGCTATACATCACAAAGTGCCAAAACTCTCTAACAATGTATTTATATAACATAGTGTAAACACGGATGTACCTCAATAATTCCTCTTCCTGGGCCAGTTGGGAGTACTCCATAAGGAAAGAGATAGAGATTAAGCCCAACTGCTTCAAATATGTCCTTCAAAAGTGAAATAACTTGCAAAGCAAGAACATCTTGCCGGCAATCATCTCCAACCTATATGCAAATTGAGCTCCATGAGGCCATGTATCATATATATTAAAGAGAAATTTTGCATCATATATCAAAAACCAATGTTTATCAGTTTTTATTGACATACTTCAGGTTTTTCTTCGCTGCAGCCAATAAAACAAAGGAAACAAGCAAAGTGCTCAATTGCAAACAGTGCATCTCCATGTGATGCAAACCAAGGTCAAAGGATAAAACATACATAGCTCACTTTCCCAATCGTACTTAAGAGCACCATAAAGAAGACATACGACATTGTCTATCTTTGTATTAACAGATTTTTGGAAGGGATTTGAATTTATTCTGCTCAAGTAGTTTCCTCCTGCTGCATGCACTAACCAGGAACAGAGTCTTATGGTGCCCATCTAAGGAAAATTACGGCTCAAAAAAGACAGTTGGTCCTTAGTCTCTACCAACCTACAGTTTCCTTACATGAGGTTGCAAGATAAATCAGATAAATAACGGCATTTTCACACACCAGATGCGACATATATATGTTACTACAGGGATGACGAACAGTTATTCATTTACTGGAGCATATGGACTAGAATAAAGAATGAATTGCATGAAAACAAAAGACTCTGAAGATGCCACAAGGTCACAAGACAACGTTGGACATAAGACTTAAACTGGATGTTTCCACACGCTGCCAGAGAAAAAGCTTTGGAACCTATATTGTTATATGTTCTATGAGGTCCTCTCAACTCAGCCCATTGTGTTGTTGCAAGATCTTCTCACCATTCCTATTTCATCAACATTTTCCCAGTTTTATCTGGTTAGTCTACTCCAACATAGTCAGGAATCACGTTACAGGGGAAGAGAAGTGCAAATCCAGCCCAGCAATCCAAGCTTTCCGGCTGACCGCCACTTGGACTGAACTGATAAGTATTGCTGAGGCTTGACTTCTCCAAGCCTTCTAGTCCAAAAGCTCAGGCATCATAAGAAATCATAAGAGCTTCATCTCCCTACTCAGGTAATTTTCCACAGTTAAACAATCATCTGTTTGGAGCATGTCATGTACCTTGAAAATGCAGGCTTGGGGTTTTACATCTTTGCAATCGCCATCCCGATCCACTACATTGAATGTGATCATTATAGGAACTTTTGCTGCTGATTGTAAAGGAATTCCACTATCAAGCTGAATACCCCTGACAAGTTTACTAGGAGCAGTAGGCAGGTACAGATCATCTCCTCTTATTTGAATTTTCTCCAACTCCCTATTCAACAGAAGAAATAATATCTTTTGATCAAAGTTTATATGGGAAATCAGCAACTAAAATATAAATCTACAAGTGCATGAGCCACAATTTTCCAAGAAAAAACCCCAACATCCTACCTCCTTATACGAGCTCGTCTTTCCTCTTTTGGAATTGGAAAGAGGACACCAGATATAGATGTAACTTGGTCAAAGAAATCAAATTCTCTCTGAAACAATTCAAGTGCTTTAGGATTGAAACCATCAATAATCCGTTGTCTAACAACCGGAAGTAGAGCTTGAAATGAGCTATTCTGCAAAAAGAGAAAAAATCACACAAAGAAATAGCATGAGCTAACATGGATTGCAAAAACCTGGGATGCTACCAATACTCTTCAGATGCCAAAAGATTTCAATTTTTAGCAAGAATATCTGGCATCCAGCAACAATTGAAGGTGAAATTTTCATATATAAATATGTGTGTGTGTGTGTGTGTGTGAATAGTTAGCACAATGGACATAACCACCAAATATACTAGGAAAAATGCATTATGATATTTTTAATTATCATTTGGTGTTCAAATAACCGATTGTGTCAGACGAAGTATACCGTGGCAGACACTGCATCTTTCCCCATCTCAGGAACACAAGTCTCCCCCTGCAAAAACATAAAGTTGTTATACATAATTTAAAGGATTATCACATTGCATATCAGCCTGAATTAATATCCCTGTCAATTAATCATAATTCAACTTTTTTCACCTGTAAATGCCATATCAATATATGAGCAAAAATATCACTCCTTTGTGCAGCTCTCAGCAAGTATCCCTCAACCAACCTCTGCAAGATGGAGTCAGTCAACACATGAAAAACATCCGTAATGAAACTAAATGCAGGAGCAAGACGAAAATCAAGAACCCACCCCTTCATCATATCTTAGTGCCTGTACCAGCTGAGGCATGAAGAATGTCACTCGTTCAGGCGGATAAGATTCCAGCACCCTGAGAACATAAGCCATGACTCGAGGGTGACCTTTATATGCAGGAGTAAGGAACTCCAACGCTTGTGTAATTGAACAAGCTGCCCAGTGTGGCAATTGTTGCAACAGTGTCGAATTCTCATCCACCGCTTTGGGGGTAACAAAATAAGGCAAAGCTTCGGGAATGCTGCGGATCTCCAATATATGTGACTATGACGGGAAAATAAAAGCATAATTAAAATTAGAACAATCAGGATGTAGAGAAATGTTTAACACAGAAAGCCTCACCTATTCTTTCAGTTTATAAATTATCATTCAGATGTCTAAATTAGAATTTTACCGATGCTAAAAGTAATGAAACTGCACAACAATATTATAGAAGAGGATATAACAATCAACAAAACAGGAAACCATATTTCGAAGTTTAAGGCATAAACTACTGCTCTTCCAGCACTTTTCCTAAGTCAAAAGTTACGTCCACCACATGAAGTTATCAAACCATTATGCTGAGATAGCAAGGTTTCTTATTTTAACTCAGTAAATTTCATCAACATACTCGAACTAGTTGGGTGATTTCAGTCTTCAGAGAAGAATTTGCTGGATATCTTGCAGCCAATGATAGAGCAATCCGAGGATCAACAGCAAAGGCAGTCCTTGCAAATTCTATCCATTTCTCAGAGCTAACTTTAAGCCGAGAAGTGCTTTCCCTGTACAAGGCATTAGACAAGAACATAAATACTCAAATAGGATAGCCAATGTCTAACTGAACAACAACAAAAGATACCGAGGTAATTGGGAAGAGTTGATCATAATTACTTTGGTCCAATTGGTTGAGCCCAAACCTCAAGTCTGTCAGCCTCATGCTGGCACAGCATCATCAGTAACTGCCTGCGTTTCTCCCGTCCAACAACATAGTTCTCCATCTGACCCCAGACCGGGTGATATTGATCCTTCTGCATAACGTAAGAATTGTTTCTAAGCTTCATAAAAAACTACATACAAATGAAACCATTTTTTCAGTCATAAAAGGTTATAGGACAATTTAGGGACTGAACACTTCAAGAGCTCCTGTCCTGTACAATTATCTTACCACATCATGTAAAGGGCTACCATTTTCAAGTCCCTGTCCTTTCTGATCAAGCTGGGCCTTGTCCCTCTTCTCATTTGAAAGATGATGGACAAATATTGAAACGGATTGAGCTTCACTTTGAGCAAAATTGTTGCTATTTAAATCATACCATTCAGGTACATGAGCAAACCACCCCAAGGAGGCCCTGTTTAAGCCAAAAGAGAAGTACACCAAGGTATTCAAACAATAAAATACTTCAAAGTACTATAATCCAACTAGTAGAGAAAAGATAAATAAAATAAGACAGAGATTCATGGAATAGCAGTTCTTTGCATAAAGAGAGATGGCTTCGAAGACCAATAAAGTATCCAATCATTACGGAGATCTTTCATATCAAAGATGATCAGAATCATAAATACGTAGGATTATGAAATTGTGGGATTCTCAATGTCTAATCTTAGGACAGTACCCATTATGGGTATGCAAGCATACTAGTAGGGCATATGCAACATATAGAGAAAACCTCCCAATTCTTGTGGTCAAAAGGTACAGAATATGACGAGTTGTGTTCAAAGAATATTTATCACATCAACAAACTCAAGAATCATATTCATGCCACTGCAAGTCTCAACTGAGTCGAACAAAACTAACACAAAAGTGTGGGTCTCTGAAGAAAAGATAGCATCTCAGTGAAGATGAATATCACTTGAAACAGCCAATATATATTAAATAATTTCTTTTGCAACATTTTTATTGGGACGCATTCTTTAAATTGGTAATGGAACTGGATCTAGAAGCTCAATGTTGTGATCTGAACTCTTGCATGTAGATATTGCTTTTAAAGCTTTTTTTGGATTTTGCTCCTATGAGGTTCATCTTACATGAAATAAATTATTGTCATTAGGGGACACAAAACAATTTGTTCTTATAGCCCGTACCTGTATATCCTATCTTCTAGCAACTGAAGCCCGGCTTTAAAGTTCTGAAGGTTCCCCTGTGTTTGGCATGAGCAGAATTTTAGGCCAAAAAGCATAAGAGTAAAGAAAGTTCCTGTGGCAGCCGGATGCCGTGAAAAATTCCAGGGTAGTTTTGTCGTTCCTTGTAACATTCGACCAAGTAGCAAAAGTTGCTCAACGCTATCATGTCGAACTACCTGAAACAACAAAATTCCAAAAGCAAATGGATCAACATATGTTACTATGCTGACATATAATAGAAAGAGCCCAGAATAAGGAGGTTGGTCTCATTCTAGCAAGGAAATAAATATGCAACATTTTCAACTAGAAGCATCTGTGACAGTATGTTAGCAGAGAATCATAAAGTAACATTTGTGGTCAGAGTGAAACTTGATGCAGAAGGCAGTGATGCTGAAGAAAGCATAAGAGATTAAATATGCGATGCTTACTTCAAACCGATCAATAAAAAATCCAAGCCACAGCCTGTGAGCCATTATTTGTTCAACAGAGTCCTTCTCAGGCTGTGGCTCAGGCTCTCCAGGGGCAAGGTGGGGCCTCAACTTTGCTGAAGGTCCAGAGCACCTTATGTCAGATGCAAAAAGGCCTCGCTTCGTGTCTATGGTCCATAACCATGCGTCTACAAGCTCAGCAAGGACAAGAGAACCCAACTGAGGAGCAGCCGAAACTAGCCATGTCCAGATGTACACACCAGTCTCAACCGCATCAGGTGTGGTTATGTAAGCTGGACACCAGCAAAGTAGGCGAAGCAGTTGAGAAAAGCTCTCAGTGTTTGATTTTGAATCTGAATCCTGAAAAAAGTATGTTATATCACATTCAACAAGAACAAAACTTAGAAGTAGTTGTCATAACAAGACATGAAAAAAATAAAAAGTTGCTCTACCAGGTTTGATAGAAGTAAGGCAGTAGCTTGAGAACAAGTTTCACGAAAAGATGATTTGTCTATGTTGTCACCTTTCTCTGCAATATTTACAAACTTCTGAAGCACCTTTACAAATTTGGAAAGTAATATCTCATTGAAGGATTCATTTTTGGGTTGGGGTGATTGTGCAGAGGACCTCAAAGCCGGAAGGTCAAGATTGAGATCACCAGTAGTTTGAGTAAAGCCACCAATGCTCTCGTATAACCTTCTCATGCCGGCAATTTCTCCAGCATGGTTACACTTCGCTGTCGCACTGACCATACCAGTACCAAGAACCTCCAAATTGAACGCATCAGTCAATTTCAAGTTTCCCCCCGAAGCAGCAGCAGCAGCCGCCATTACTGCAGGAATATTTGCAGTTTTTGTACCAATCCAACAATCATTTTTTCCTGTACCAATCCTTATCTCAGACAGAAGAGAAACCACATCAGCGGTTGGCTGCGTTCTCTTCCATGTGTTAGCTTTACAAAGATTTTCCTGGACAACATAAGTTTTGCATAAGAAGTTGGACATAATAACACATTTCCAAGAAATAATATTTTGTCTCCCTTCTTTACCTCTGGGATCCCCAAAATGGACAAATCTCTAAGTCAAATTTTCGAAAGGGGGGAATGAGAACAAAATACACTCAGTATTAACATAAGAGCCAATATCCTTGTAGCAAATTTAGCTGAACACAACAATACTTTTAATTGATGACTGCATACAGCCTAGACTATATATCTGCTGATAGAAAGGCAATGTAAACTTAGCATTTCAAAGTTCAATCCATGTCACATCAATTATAAAACATTCACAAAATTTATTTACTAACATTAAAGTATGCAGATAATGACACAGAAGCAAGCACACAGTGTGCACATCATGACAAACTGAAACATTTCTTTCAGTACGACACAAAAAGCTCAAACATTTCATTCAGAGACTTCAAAAGAGCATTTCTTTCAAAATTATATACATATATGATGAGCAACATACATTGCCATGTATCAAAGATAACACAAAACACACGGTATGAGGTAACACAGTGAAGCAAACACACAGTACGCACATCATGACAAGCTGAAACATTTCATTCAGAAACTTTGAAGAGCATTTCTTTTGGAACTATATACATATATGACGAGTGAAATGCATTGTCATGTATGAAAGATAACATGAAAAACACTATCTGTTCAATTGGAGACAAATTTGCATTATTGATGGGATGCAGTAAATTGATGTGATATAAAACAGAGAGAATGACAAGTACACTTCCACAGTTCTAAGATAAGTCCATATATTCCTACGGACACATGGGTTTGTACTCCCCACAGACCCACAATCTAACTGAAAAGAGATGAAACAAAATAAGAACAGCAATTATAAATTTTATAATCAGCAGCAAAATAGAAACCATTCTAACAACCAAATATGTTCTCTGCCTACCTTTTACAACCAATATGTATAGAAATTGCAAAGCTTTCTTTAAATTTGAACCCTTGCCTATCAGAAGCATAGTTCTTGCAGTAATACAAACGACAAGGCATTTGTACTAAACAGTTTTGCACTCTCCAATAAATGCTTCAAGATAAAAATTCCTACTTTTCTTATTTTACCTATAAGTGTATCCATGCCCTACTAATGGAATGTTCATTTTGCATCCCGTACATTTGCAAATAAAACTGCACGATAAAAAAGGGGGGATCATATAGCATATTTGTGCTTCATTTTATCGGGAAAGTGTAGGCAGGTATCCAGAAACAAACAGTAAATCACTCGACTATCAAAAACAAGTAAATTGAGAATACTTCAAAAGGTCGACTGACATGAAGACTACGTGGAAAAGTGACAAAAGTTATACTATTGTCGTGGGAATTCAAAAGTTGAAGAAGAAGGAGAAGAAGAATGAGGCAACTTCTGGAAGTCGACCCAACAGTCCTTCCTATAACTCATAATAGTAATTTAATAGCTCTGTTTGCGTTAATGTTTGTATCAACTGTATCTCATACTTTAGCAGTCAACGATGCTTCCAGTGTTCAAAGATTCCCACACCTATTCAGCATCAATTTAAATCTTGTTCCCTCTAAAGAGGGATTGATAATTACTCAACAAAAGAACAGCTTACCGGTAATATTATTAGATATATTATGGTGGAGAAGAAGATCAAATATTTGGAAAAACACGACTGTAACAGCATAAAACAAACAGCACATTTCCTGAACAAAGAAAATTTTGAAATGAAGGGAAGGCACAAGCAAACTGCCATGCATTCAGAAATAAGAAAGCAACAAATGAAGGGAGAATGCAATAATTGGTTTGACTCCAGTCAATAAAAAAATAAACCTGAAGAAGGCCCTGAGTAGTGCATGGAGCATGTGAAAGCGAAACAATGATCCATTCCCGGACAATCTTTTGGTATAAAGAGCGAACATTGGCAACATAAGCAGGATCACTCACTACAGCAGAAGGTGGATCATTATGCATTGAGAGTAGCAGAGAATCCAGACAAGATGGATTCCACAAAATCTGCAAGTCATGCAACCCCTTAGAGGTACTCTTCGAATGCAAAGCAAGAAGATGAAGTGAGAGCTGAGTTAATAAAGCGCAATTTTACCTGAGGAAATCTATCTCTAAGTTGAGTTAACAAACTAACAGAGAGATCTCGTACATGCTCATCCCTTTGAGACAAGTTTTTAATGAGGAAACAGGCATGGATAGAGAGAGTAGATTCTCTAACCTCAGCTTCTTGACCAGTCTCAGATGCACGATTCTCCTGCCGCACGTTGCATTGAAAGTGATATAAGGGAAAGAAATCTCCAAAGAAGATAATAGAATACAATAACATACCGACAGAAAGAATAAAAATAACCATCCGGAAGTGTTAGATTATGTGTATATGTGGTAAAAAGTAGATAACAGAATTGGTCTCTCACAGATGTCCATTCACAGTTTCTGCGTGTAAGATATACAGTGAATTAACAGGTGCATCTTTTCCAGATAAATCTGCCTTTTCAATGCCTTTTGCTTTCAACAGATTATATTGTACCACATGGCAATTCACCCTTCCATGGCCACAAAATAATCGCACATGCTGGTAACGTTTCCCAATATGCATGAAAACTATTGAAGTGAGGAAAAAGTGCCCACTCCATGGGACTGAGATCACAACGGCATCACATTGTCACTATCTTGGCAACAGTATTCCATCAGGCTTTTCAAGTAGGACAAATAATTCTGTTCTCCCTCAGCAATCAACATAACATTTTGCCAAATCTTTATGACACCTCCCAAAAAACTATTCCTTGTAGCTTGCAAAGAATATTAAAAATATATCTCTAATTACAGGAAGAAATAAATAACCAATTTTGTTACAATTGCTTGAAATAAATAAATAAATTCTCACACTCCCGCTCTGTGTTTTAGATGCCTCGGGTTCAACATAATTGAAGGACAAAGAAACAAAGATAACAAACACAATATGCTTGCACAAATTATGGTTTCAATGCACAACATTGTAACATAATACTTTTGACCAGATATACTGTGAAATAGTCAAGAAAACCAATAAGCAAAAGAACAGGAAGTGTAGACAGAATACCATATAGACTATGGAGAATGCTGAAAACACTACATAGAGAATGCCATAAGAAATAAAACAGAACAGTTCCAAGCTGTGAATGACAACAAATAAATACATTTATAATATCCCCAGCAATCTCACAAATCAACAAAGCACGTCTCTGGATCCCCATAGTGACCACAGGCATCAGTTATTTGCAATTGGGCCTGAAACAATACCTAAGAACAGTAATGCAAGAACCTATAATTCATCTGTTTACCTTTCTGAATATATGCCTGGCAGGCGTGGGATTTGGAGGATGTGTAGACAAGCAAATAAAATGTATAACACATTTCAGTCAAAAGTTGCCATGAAAAGGAGCCACAATCATACTATAGGAAAACAAGGTTAGTTGGGTAATAGGTTGAATAATCAAAATCCCCCATATTAATCGGCTTCAGCTAGAAAGATCAAAACAATACCAGATAGCTTTCTTACAACCACAACATAAATACATCCCATCCATGCAATCTGTCGCTCAAAAAGTTATCAAGGATGACCCCATATAAGCAAACCTATAACAGCAGAACACTAGAAAAATACATAGAAGAAACCAATAGCCAAGTTTGTTGCACATGCATATGCGCAGGTAGAAACAAGACAAAAATAGAAGGGGGGACGAGGAGTAAAATACCAGCCACGTTATTGATGTCTCAAATGCCCGATGGACAATAGCTGTCAAACACTGGGAGACAGCCGGCATAAGATTAGGACTCTGTAGGTATTCAAAGACACAGCTAAAAGCACTTTGAGAAGCAGTTGAACTGGGGTCTCCATTCAGAATACCACCATTGCTGATAAACCGTATTATTTCCAAAAATGCTACAGCCAAAAGATATGTTGCTTTGACACCTGCAGAAGTCAGACATATGGTATCCATCATTTAGGATGGGAACAACCCTCGCAGTCTTGCAACAATTAAAGAAATAAGAGTGCAATTTTCTGACAACTTCCAAATATAGAACCTTCACTGGCCTAGTAAGAAAATAATTAGACCTGAAATTGTACTCATTGCAGAAACCTCCACTCTCCCTCCTAAAGCAGCAGAAAGAGCAGTTCTCTGACTCACAGCAGCTTTCTCATTTCCACTTCCGCGCCGACTACCTGGGTTGTGAAGAGCATTAAGCTCCAACTCATCTTCAAGCCATTTCACAGAGCTCACAACCTGACCATAAATTTTTTGCTCTTGGAACTCAGAAGTTACTTAATAAGCAAAACAGAAAAAGGTACTTCATATTGAAAATGATTGAAATTGCACAAATCAAGCAAAATTAGAATGTCCAAATAATGAGATCTACCACAAATCTGATTTAAGATGCATCTCGAGAACTGTGGACATACTTAAAAGGAAAATCTCATCTTACCCCTGACAAGTTCTGTTTTTATAACTAAATGTAGAAAGCAAAGTGAAAAGCATAATCTTGTCCTTCGTTCTTCCGATATAGAAAAAGAACAGATCCTTCAATTCAAAGGTCAAAGGACCTCAGCAACAGAGCGCTAAATCTTGGTTTGGAGAATATCACTAACACACTGAGCAGCAGTTTGACAAGTTAAAATATCTATGGACTGATGTGACAATTTCAGCAGATACCTAAAAATGTTCCCAGAACACTGCATACTAAATTTCCCATTAGCTTGCTAGAAAAACACAAGTCGCTGACCCACATTTAATGCTTTCTTAGTTACTTTGCTTTCCAACCAGCTCCTTGAATCCAAGGAACAAATTCAAAATATAAGAGACCATTTGCGACATTCAAATTTGGGCAAGTGAACGAGTACAAAGAGAAGGAAGATTCAGAGAAAAAGCATTTGCATAATATAATCATCAAATAATGCAATATTATCATATTGCTTAAACTCAACAAATTCTAAGCAAGGTAGAATCAATGTGATCCTTGGTTTCATGCAAAAAAATATTCAGAGAGAATTAGATATCATGCCCATAATTCATATCATGAGGACATATAGACTCGATACATAAATACTTTATATCTGCAAGATGCTGGCAAAACCATGAATGCAGATTAAAGGTAAGAAGAAAACAGTTTCACCATAATGAGGACAAACGCATACATATTGATGGCTAAAGTTAATTGTCAGGCAGTAAAATTTCCAATTAACTTTTATATAGATTTCTTTTCTAAAGAAAAGGAGAAAGTCTCATGATGATCAAGAAAGAAGTTGCAAAATTGACATAAAAGTGAAGTCCCTTACAAGAGGTGGGGTCCCTTGTGAAATGCGCTGAACAGCAGATGACCATAATGAATTCCACATATATGGTCCACCAACAGCTTGGAGAGCAATAGTGCTCATACTTCCAACGCTATTAAGTGTGGTAGAAACTGACTTTTTTGTAGCCTTAGTATTCTGTATTGGAGGTGCTAAACCAAAGAGAGCAATATAGAACCACAAGTTACGAAATAGCTTCAAAAGTGAAGGTTCCACATCTACACTGGGACTGAAGTCGGAACATATTTCAGCCACAGCTGGCAGAAGGGGCCCAAGAAAATCTGCTCCACTCCTGAAATTAGACTTCACTAGTGAGGAACTACACAGCACTTCCAGTTCAATGACATGGTAAAAAGTCAGCCATTGCTGAAAAATACCTCCCAGTTTTGGACTCTGCAGCCAGGCCCACATCTGAGCACAGTGATAGTAAACGATGACGGTAATCAGAACGGAGTTTATTACCTGTAATGCCTCTCGCAATCAACAAAAAACCTGCAGGTAAAGTCTAGAGTAATTGATCCAGTGAGCATCCATTTTTCACAGCAAAATTCTTCATTCACAAAATGCTATAAAATAATGTAATGAAAAGTTAAGGCACACCTCAACACGTTCTGTAGTGGCTTCAGCTACCTGGGTTCTACTTTCAGCAGAGCCAACACTGGAGAGTTTAGCCAAGTAGCTCCGGGTCATCAAAACCACAGCTTCACGGTAGGATTTTTTAAAACCTAAACTCGCCATGCGAGAAACAGCATCAAGAAGCTGCAGTAACCCAAGAAAAAATGGCTGAGAAAATTGCGCAAGAAGAAATTTAGCACAGAAATTAATAACAAAACTATTTTTTAGGAGATGCAAGAATATTTTCTTTCCTTTAACTGGATCCTTTCTGAAAATGATATGGCAAGTAGGTTTAAAAGAATAAACATGCAAAAACATAATGCATTAAATAGAAAGGAACATACTCGGAGTCTCAATAAGCCTGGAGTTGAAGCATCACCCTCTTCTAAACTCTCAATAAATAATGGCAATATCATGTCAACGACTTCAGGCTTCTTAATGGAAACATTCAATTCAGCTAACATACGTATGACATTCAGCTGTACAGACGGAGCTGGCTGCTTTTCTTTTCCATCCTGAGAAGCACATGAATGACAAGCATTGCATAAACAATAGAACCACTAGAATGTCCAAACATCTAGTTACGGGCATGTATGTCTTGGTGTGAAGCAAATGTAGACTGACCAGGCAAACGCAGAAATTAAGAGCTTACAGTACTTGAAAATGATGGGATATTGTGTTGCTACTACAGTACATAACAGCACCTCCATAATTAGTGTGAAGTCAGCATACAAGATTCCATTGTTCCACGCTAGCAACTTTTCATGACATAGAAATCTGAAAACATCTAATTGTCTATTTCCCTAAGTGTGACTTAAATTAGAAACCATATTCAGATGAACATAAAATCTCTTACTGGCGTAGTAATATGACCACTGGGTTTAAGTATATTCTGTGAGCATATCGCAAAAATGTACGTTTTTCTTATTAACAGGTTTGAATGAATGAATGGCAAGTGCTAATTTACTACTTCCCATGGGTGATTTGGAAACTTGGTTCACTGGAGCAACAACTAGAGCGGAAATGAGCGCTAGAGAGATGGTTTAGGTTAAAGAAGAGACAAAAGCATCAAAGGAAAGAATAATGAGATGATGGCAATGGCCACAGAGAATTCTCATAATGAATGCAGTTATAAATTATAATTACCATACGAAAAGCTATTAAAGGACCTAACCTCTTCTTCATAATCATTTCGTTCTCGAATACTAGTAGCCAGTCCCATGATAAACGTGTCTATGGGAGACCGGTCCTTGGTCCATCCAAATTCAATTACCTCACAGCATGTTTTCAAGACGCTTTCAAACATGGATCCCTGGCTGCTGGCCCAAGTGTCAGCCTGCTCATAATAGATACAGAGGAAAAATACATTTTATGAAATCCTGCAATCCTCATGGAGCATTAAATCCCGGGAAAAAGAGAATGTACCTGAGCACAGGTAGCCAGCACAAGAGGTTTAAAACGAATGAGTAAGACCCGGAGGAGCTGACCACCACGAATGAGAGCGGCTTGAGAAATCCCAGAGAGCAAACTGCCAAAGAGATCTTCACAGGCTCTCAATTTCCGCCACACAGATAATAAGCATGCCTCAGCAGCCTCTATCAACAATGCAAGAGCTCCGTGCAACAATCTCTTTGATGACTTTCCTTCTGTGTCAATAGATGCCAGAGTCTTAATTTGCAACCTCACAGCAGCATGGTAAACTGACAGCTTTTTGTTGATCCTAACTTTCAGCAACTGCCCTTGTTCAGACCAATCACGCTTCCTTATCTGTCCGTGCAACAAAAAAATAATCATTCATTAAATTACTGTAGCCCTGATTTTAAGCACTTTCCAATTTCCCATGCAACCACCTATCCACAATTGTTTTAGTTTATTAACTTTTAGTTACCTTTAAGAAAGCAATCATTAATCGGAGTTGATCCTTTGCTATTCCTCTCACTTGCTCCATGAGCTGTGGATCGACAGCCACTTTACTGAATACATGTCCAATTAATTTAATAATAATCTCTTGTTTTTCAAGACTTTCCACCGGCTCCTCCTCAAACAATGTCACGACTTTCTTATATATGGCAGTTCCACCCCCACCACCTCCCTCACCATCATGGAGTCCAAGACTAGCTCCAATCAAATCCCCGTTGCTTTTCCATGCAATGCTGCCGCCCCCATTCACCACAATCTCCTTTGAAGATGAAGCATCATCCTTGGAAGCTGCACTGCTTGATGACTCTGCCGAAACAATGCTGACCTCAACACCTGGAGACTGATAATGGTTCACACTCAGGGGGGAGCTCTGCGCCGAAGCTGCATCAGGGGTCATTGATATAACCTCCCTTGGGGAACTTGGAACCGCAATTTCAAACCGATCAAGAAGGATAGATATCAATTTATTCGCATCAAAAGGCAGAATCGGAGGGAAACTCGAACACAAAGCGTTCAGAAAAACCCTAGAAACACTAGAGTCGCCATTAGTTATCGTCTGAATTACAATTTCCCCAGTGAATCCAGCCACATCGTTAGCAAAATCAGCGGATTGTTCAGCCGCTATAGAAATGTAGTTCAAGAAATCGTTGAAAAATAAAGAAATCGCCTCTAAAGAAAATGCCTGTGGCCAGAAATTATGATTAAAGGATGAAGGGACAGAGCGGTAAAAGGCGAGGAGCAACGATTTAGGAGTTTCGTGATCGGCATTCGGGCACTTGGAGAGGAATCGCGCCACCGCTAGTATGGCATGGAGCTGAGACCTCGAAACCCTAGGCGATCCCACTAATAGCGACTCCGCCGGCGGACAACGGCCGCAAATCCACGCGAGCTTCTCAGAAAATTGCTCTGGATTTTGCGCTATTAAATCACATAGCTCCTTCAACGACTCCATCACTCAGAACCCAACTCCGATTCGCGAAGATTCTCCGAATTTCAACTAAATTCTCATTGATCGAACGACGCAGTCAACCGTCGAGTACAATAAGTAAATGCAGTGCTTTTGAAAACGAAATCCGGCAAGATTAGGGTTTATCAGTAGCGGCGGAGATGAGAGAACCGATGGCGCTTATGGAACGGCGTCGCAAAGTCGCTGTCGCTCTTCGTCTTCGCCCAGAGTGGTGCTGGGTCTGGGGGCACACATTACCGCGCCTCCGTTTCTTCAGATCTTTTTGTTTTTGACTCTGCTTTTTTCCTTTTTTTCTTATTTTCATCCCAGAAAAGAAAAAATATTTTTTTGTTACCTTTCTAGCCTTTCCAATTTTCCTTTTATTTCCACTTTTACCGTCACATTTAGGAAACAACGGCGCGGTTATAAAAGATTCATTTCCTCCATCTTGGTAAAACTTTGAGTCGGGGGACGACTTACCGTTGCAATATTGCGATTTGCGCCCTAGATTTTCACTAAATTCCTCTTTTGCCCCAAGTTATTCTTTCCTCTTCCTT
>JACFYI010003825.1:1363862-1393531 GCA_014898755.1 Handroanthus guayacan | reverse complement strand
AAATCTAGAATGTTATGTTGGCATTAATTGGAAGATATTTATTTCATTTGAACTTTATTTATTATTATGACATTGTAAATTATTAATAATTTATTATTATTCTATATGTCAATATTTATTACTCAAAACACAATATGCACGTAAAAAACCTAAAACTATATAACGACTATTAATGTCAAATAATGGCACGGGAATATTCTATGATCGCGGTTGTTTTGTGGCTATTGGATATTATATGATATACTAGTTCATCGTGCACTAGATGTTTGTAAATAAACTAATCAATATTATATATTATTTATAATATAAGGCAAAATTGAATTTTGTGATAGAGTAAATTGAGTACGATTAAAATATATTTAAGCATAAAATATATTATGATAGTTAATATAAAATGTCATTTTAAGCATAACATATATTTATATATATATACACACACTCCACTAAAACAGTTATTCATCACACTTTATATATCATCTGGAAGTACATAAGTATGGGAACCGATTCCATTATAAATCCTTTATTTCAATTCATGTTCTATTTCATATTCTACTGTACAGATGCTTGCCAATATATAGCATTTACAACCCTATATTTTTATAAAGAAAAATTTTATACACTCAATATATATTCGAAATACAGAATAAGCAATAGAACCCCACTTACGAACAGTGGGATCCTAACCTGGTCTAATTTCTCTCAAATGCACAATTTCTCCAATTGTGTCAAATACAGAAAACTTAATAAAACGGTAAATTTTTCCTTCCTTACTTACAAACTTTAATCAAATTAAATTATTTAGATTAAAACATTATTCAATTAAAGAAAGGTATTCCTTACCGTTGAATTAAATTTCTATGACACGTGGCATCAATCTAAACATGTATTAGACACGATTAAAAAGGTGCGTGTCGGAAAGCCTCCAGATCCAAAAATTATGGATAGCTTTTACTGCGACTAATTGCCCAATTCTTTGCACCTAAGATAAAATTAATTTGTTTAAAATCGAGATGGGCCATTTTGAGCTTTGCCTTATTTATTTATTTTCTCTCTTTTTCCATTTTTGTGCCCCGTGGCCCCCCAGCTAGTAATTTTATTTTAGTTTTGGGGGGAAAGATTCCGAGTAATTATCTATTACTTTGTAACTATCGCTCATCTGCAGTCCAGCGCCAGCACTAGGGAAGCAACCATATTTCGCCATTGTTCTCTCTTGGGGTTCCTTCTATCTTTTATTAGGGGTATCAATTTTTATAATTAATATGGTTTTTTTTATCATTGTAAAAATGATTTAAATTTTGATTTCATTTCAATATTTAGGCATCTTATTCAAAATAAAACCAAGAATATCATGAGAAAAAAATAAGAGATTAACGAAAATCAACATATATAATGTAAATTCATAAGGATTTTTTTGCTTTTATCTTAATATGATTAACTTGATTTCCCTACAAGGTATTAGAGGGAATGAAGTGATAATGATTATGAAACAAACTATTTATACTTTTCGAGTTTATTCTAAATTTTAAAATTTCATATTCACATAGATCTTTTTGTTTTTTGTTTTTTTTTTTCTTTTTCCCCCCTCATTATGACATGTAGATGAAAAATCTTGCAATCTTAACCAATTTGGCATCATTGGCCTTAAATCATTTCATCTAATTTTAATCATAACCATTTGAATTTTCCAACTTTAAATCAATAGTCTCTAATCTTTCTCACTCGAATCATATACTAGATTTGGTTTTGGTTCATTCTATTAATATTTAATTTTTGTATGTTTACATGGTATCTTTTACGCAGGTATAAGTTTATAACATGCCAGTTGATATATTTATGGCATTCTTGAATATTTTATTTACATTATTATTCATCAACATTAAATTTTTCGATAGTAGCATAGGCACACAATTAAATAATGTACTTTATTTCTTTTATAAATGCACATTGTTAATATATAGTATCCCATATATTTTTATGAAAATGTGAATTGTATACTTTTATATAACTGTTATTTATTAACAATATTAATTGTTTTGCAGTAATATGGACAACATTGTACAATCTCTTGACAAGGCATACCAAGAGCTTATTAAGGAAATAACTAGCTACTTGGAGAGGAATGCTAATTATTGTTCATAATATTATATTGTACAAAAAATATTATTTTTTTTGTGATAAAAATGAAACCTATTACAAGATATTTTAATTTTTACTCCAGTACTTAAAAAATAATTAAAGTACTTGAAACATTTTAGCGAGGTTCTTGTTAAACTAATTAAACTAAATTATTTGCCTTTCAAATCAAATCAAAACTTTTCTCTCATATAACTAGAAGTAACATTACTATCAACAATTTTAGTATCAAACTACTAATAACTAACATATGCAAAAGAATATATAAAGATATAATTTTCCAATGATTTTTCTATATTGTTTAGGTGAATTACAAAAGTTTATTTAAAATAAACTTTAATACCCTTCGTATTCATCTATAAATTGTTTATTTCAAAAAACACACTTTATTAATTTTTAACTCTAGAAAGTTCAATAATTAATTTTTGGGTTAAATTAAATTGCTTAAATATATAGAGACTTGTTGAAGTGATTTTTATGTAAACTTTTCTTTATTGTTTTTTTGTATCAATATTAATTTTAACTTTAAGAAATTAAAATTAAAAAATATTTTTCTTAAATTTTAAATTAATTTAAATATATTTTTTCTTAGTTAATTTTTTTATTTTTTTCAATTTAGTAATTATTAATTAAAAATTCATACAATAATAGGTGAAAAGAATAAAAAATGACACTATTAGCAATAATTCTTATTCTTAAGTAAAAAAGAAGAGAAAACTGAGTCCTAATTCCATAAAGGGGAAAGCTGCTTAGAGCTGTGGGGGGCTGAAGCATTGCGCTCTTTTTCTTCTAATTTATCTTAAACCCTAAATCGATCTCTCTGAATCTTATTGAAATTTGCTATCAATCGATTCGAAGCTTTGAAGGTAGCTCCGATTCCGGCCAATTTCAGCTATTCGCAGATTAGCAAGATTTAAGATTATTCAAAGGTACAACCTGATAGTGTTAAAACAATGATGATTGATCGAAGTGTTCCAAATGTTTTTGTATTCAATTCGTATCACAGTAGCAACATTTAATGGTTTTGTATTCATTTTTAGATCTTGTTTTCATAGCAAGATTAATGAATTTTCATCCCTAACTACGAAGGTGCAGAACCATTTCTTTTTCTTGTGTGTGTGTGTGTGTGTGTTCTCTTTTAAATTTTTGGTGACTTTCGGTTTATGATTTGTGTTACTGCTTCTTTGATTATAATTTTTCTTTCCGGTAAATTTATTTAGTTTGCTAATGAGGTGTTTTTATGACCTTGGTA
Source organism: Handroanthus guayacan (assembly GCA_014898755.1). Lineage (NCBI taxonomy): Eukaryota > Viridiplantae > Streptophyta > Magnoliopsida > Lamiales > Bignoniaceae > Handroanthus > Handroanthus guayacan. The sequence goes on along the minus strand of JACFYI010003825.1, from coordinate 1,390,146 downwards.
AGAAGATCAACCTTGTTGAGCTGGGATCTTGTGTTATAGCAATAGTTTGAATACGGAAGAACCTTAAGAATATGAATGTCATGATAGAAATTGTCACTTTTACCTCCAAATAATCAAACAAAAGACCGGGAAACTAGGTACATCTATGAGTAAAGTTTCTGATTTCGCTTTCTAAATGAAATATACAAATATCTTTGCGTTTCACCTGTCCTCACCAATTCCATGTCTAGTTATTAGCTTAATTCTTTTCCAACTAGATTATGAAAAACTTATATCTGGACTTCAAACTTAGCTTCTGTCATTTTCTTGATAAAAGAACCGATTTTGAAAATTGAAATGGCAATTTGAGCCGAGCTTGAGCTAAAAAATCAATTTTCATTGAGCCTGTCGAACTCGACTAAGGCTTATTTAATTGATGAGCTTGACCTCAAGCTTGGAATTTAGAGCTCGGCTCATTTGCAGGCCTATCCAAGAATTAAAGGCTTGTTTTTTCCATTTTTTTTTTTTAAATTATATGTCATTAGAAATGCTATTTTATCACAAAAAAGCCCCTTGGATGTACCCACGCCATGCTCATTCTCTAAAAATATATATTTTTAAATGTTGGGTATTTACCCAATGCGAACCCATTGGGTACCCGTACCCATTGAGTATCCGGTACAGTTGCTTCTTGTAAAATTGAGTACCCATGCATCAGAGTTTGGGGGCTTCCTGCTGTTATTTCAATTGAGAAGGAAACAGATTCACAGTTCATAATTACACATTTGAGTCACTAATTTAATATTGTTGTTAAGCTTATGTTTTGTGTTTGAAATTTTGTACTTAATAATTGACAAAATAAATAAATTAAATTCCCTTTTTGTCTTATTTTATGATTATGGTGGATGAAATGGAGAAAACATTTCAGATTCAGAGTGGGGAATCTGTGTACTAGTTCATTGACACAAGGTCCTGCAGTTGTTTATAATACTGCTCTTTGCAGGCCTGACATGGACAACCTAGTAGATTCCTTGAATACTGCATATCAAGATTTTATTGCAGCATCAGCTAGTGTTTTAGAGGCAAAAGAAAATTCCGGTGGCCAAAAAACTCCAGCTACTGATGCTGCACTTGAAAACTTCAAGCAACGGTGGGAATTGTTCAGAGTTGCTTGCGATCAAGCAGAAGAATTTGTGGAATCTGTGAAGCAACGAATAGGGTCTGAGTGTCTCGTGGACGAGGCCACTGGCTCTGTCTCCACAAAACCGGGACAGCCTGTTCCAAGTGGTCTTCCGCCTATTAGTGCCGTTCGCTTGGAGCAAATGAGCAAAGCTGTTAGATGGCTAGTGATTGAACTGCAACAAGGATCCGGGAATGGAGGCAGTTCATCACATCCCAATTCTGCTGCTCCTTTTGATGCTAGATTTACTGAAGATGCTGCTCAATAGGTATTTTGCTTATTTTACTATTTTAGTTAATGGCCTTGTGAGTATAAAACAGTTACGAAAAAAGTACGGCTGCAAGGAAAAAGTTTAAAAGAAAAAAGAAAAGGAAAAAAAAGAAAAAGAAAGAGTTTAAGATCCAAATTAGAAGTGATAGATACATATATTCTTCATATGGAAGCTACATTTGGTAGCTATAATATGTTTAGCTGGAGGGAAAGAATTTCGACACACATACAGAATCAGAATCTTGGTACACCAGTTAGGAGAGCTGATTAAACAAACATTAACATTCAATCTAGGGGAATGATTTCGACGGTTGGCCTAGAGTTACATTTTTTGTGGAGCCTTTGTTTGATATTAGAGACGAGATTGTGTTGAGCATGGTGTTAATATAATCAATCCACAAGGAGTTTTAATTCTAAAAGTTTTAGATACAAAACCTGCAAAAATAAGATGATCAGGACTGATATTACAGGTCATGAAAATCCACTCTCTCATCGTTTCTCCCTTTTTCTGCATCATATTATGTGATTTTCTTAAGGCTCTTCATTGCTATCTGGCATAGAGTAAAAATGCCCCCCACTTATTACATATCATGGAGTTGGATCTAACGAGTCTGAACTTTTATCTACGTTTGGGGAAAATCCCCAGAGCTAGACTTCGTTTTTAAGCCTTTGCACAATTGAGTTCCAGTGTCAAAAGAGATCAGGAGATTATGCTTTCTATGGTTCTCTTTGCAGGGAAGATGGCTTCAGCCACACTGTTGTGTTGTTAGGCAATCAAAAGTTGTTTTTCATGATGATAGGCACATGTAAGGACCACGAAATTTTTCTTCGTTAACTCTCTGTTTGTCATAGGTGAAAATTCTCAAGAATGAAGCTCAATGGCAGTGTGATATGATTTGAAACAATTATTTTTGGCTTTTTGTTTTTGTATTATCTGGGGTACGTTTTTAGGCTAGGATCTTCTGCTCTAAAATGGTGTTTCATCACATATTCCTTACATTAAATATATGCTAAGTACATTCATTCCTTCCATACAAAAGCATAGCATTGCACATGACCTACACTTGATATGCATCTATGCAATGGAATAAAAGAAGAAACATAAATTGGACTAGAGATCCCTTCACGTAATCTTCTTTTGCTTTGTAGTTTCATGTAGAATTGTTATTCTAAAACCGTATCCTAGGTTCTTAACAAGCAAGATATCATGTATTCTACGAGTATATTTTTGTTTACTGTTTGAAAACTAGAATTGATTTGTCCATCTATCTTTTCATTAAAAATATTATTCATTTTTATTTTCAATTCTTTTTTACACCTATTCTACTATCCTATTATCATATCAGTCATGATCAATTTTGATTCAACATAAAATATGCATCTTTGTCATTCTAAAATGGTTGTAAATGCCTATACTATTAAAAAGTATGTGTTTTATGCAATAAATTATGAATTTAAGGACATTACATTTAGACACCTATCATTCCCAATATTTTCAAACAAATTATTCAAATATATTGTCACATTCATACAAAATAAGTGGCTGTTATTTTATTTTAAATATAGAAAATGGTGGAAATTGAAATGAAAATGCATCTTTATCCGGACCTTATCAATGATTTTATGTAATCTAGAAATTTCAGGCAATTGGTGACTACCATATTCCATACTTTTATTAGTTCAAGTGATAATCCAACCACATAGAAAATTGACACTTATGGTATATGTACGTAAAAACAAAATCAATCGCTTTTCGAAGTTCACTTTCTTCCTCCACGATTCTAAACTTTTAATTTTAGGCTCCATTATTGCTTGGGATTTTTCATTTAATAATTTATACTATATAAAAGAGAAGCCTTAAAAAGTAATTTTTTTATCAAATTTCATAATTCTAACTTTATTTTTCAATGACTATAACTCTCTATTATTTTTAACACTATCACTCTTTTACTACTAATTTTAAATAATAATTAAAAAACTTAACAATAGAAAATGTTGAATGTTAATTTATGCATGCTACAAAAATATACAACATAAATCATAAAAAAAAAATAAGGGATAATATAAAAAATAATAAAAAATTATATTTTTTTCGCAAAATATCGTCCTCTACTATTTTTTTTTATAAGAAAATATCGTCCTCTACTATTTTTTATGGAAACAGGAGATTGCATTATGAACTACTATTAATGAACAAAATGAAAATGAGAGGACATCGTACTATGGGCAGTAGCTATGTAGGTGAAAGGGGGGCCCTTCACACTTTGGCCCAAACACGTGGCTCTAAATGAAAGGCTACACTCAAAAAGAACCACGCACTAAGACACGTTTTTGGTGTTTTGCTCCAGTCTTACGTTATCACAACACACTTGCAATCAGACAAACAAATGCTAGTCAAAGCTACAAAACAAAATGCTATGCTATTTTTGAAATATTAGAATTTAAAAATAATTAATTTCGTACTATGATATTCAGCCGAGTCCATAAAAATTAATATATTTCCAAAAAAATGACGTAATTTTTAATTTTTCCTTTTTGGATGTTGCCGAATTAATAATAATTTCATGGCTTTTTGGGTACGGACCAACTATTTTGATGCTCGGACCTATGTCCGAAAGCAAATAGGGATGAGAGTAGGTAGGGGATGAGAAAAATTGTTCAACGCCGAAATTAATTTGAACTAAAAAGAAAATAATTATTTTAAGGTTGAAAAGTAAAGTTGTAATAATGCTTGTGTACTTATAAAATTTAATCATATGATGTACGATGACACTCTTGCTATTAGATTAACTATCATCAAACTTGTTAATACCTTAGAGTTTACTTATAATATTTCAATTAATACGTTAAATTTTTCAATAGTTTAATTGTAATATTAAACAAGCATCAGTAAATTTTCCATTAACTTTACTAATAGGAAAAATTGTTATTATAACTTTCCAGAATATAATAAATGGTTTTATAATTAGGCAAAACCATACGAAAATATTAAGGTAATTATTACTTAAAATTATTAAAAAAATTCTAGTATCAAAATAAAGAATAAATAATATTTCTGTATTCTATCTATATTATGTATAAAGTATGAGACGCTTAGATAATTTACAACTATACACAACACAATAAGAAATCATTAATTTACTAATTTATTTTTTATATTATATTATATGTATTTATATTAAATATATATTAATCATATTTTAATTATAAATTGTACAAATCAAATTTTGAATTATATTTTAATATATGTATAAAATTTGTATAAATTATTTTATAAATACACATCAAGTTTACACTACACGTTAATATTAATTATTTTATACCCACATATGACATTTGCACTTGATGCATCTATGCATCTATGATCTATCAAGTGAAGAACGAGAAGAATCCATGTCCCTATCACTTATCAGTCCACTGGCACCTCCGCTGGAGACAATGAGAAAGCGGGGCTGAAACTGCAATTATATAAGTCATGCAGTGTAAGTGTTCCACAAACAAGCATGAAGTACAGGTGACTTCACCTCCCTCCATTTTCTCCCACAATTTTTTTCTTTCACATGCTTTAATTCCGTTTTCAAAGCTATTAATTGCCTTTTTATTTAATGCAATTTACCCCAATTTTTGTTCTTCCTTTGGCGAGATTATAGAGAGATAATGACACTAATTAGGATTATTAATTCATGGATTCTGTCCCCATTTTATGTTAGGATGTTCCCGAGATCGGATATGCTGGAGCTTGACTTCATTCGTATGGTCATGTTCATTCGCCGGCTCGAATCAAGGTTAGATTCTGCAGATACTTTTGTTACACTGGATGTTTCTTTGTATTTGCTCAAAATTATGAATTACTTGTGTTTTGTGTTAATTGTTGTTCTCGTCATAATTTGTTAGCATGATTTGCCAGTGTTGTTGTTGTTGGTTCTTTCTCTTTTTCTTTCTTTTCTTTTTATTTTTTATTTTTTATTTTAAGTTTCATTCTTACTTTTCCTCTCTGTGTGTGTGTTATCAGAGGAGCGTCAATAACTTTTTGATTGGGGGTGTTTACAGAATTTTGGATACAGGGGATGACATACAGAAGGTTTACCTGCGACTCTGGTCGGTAAGTGATTCGCTTGTTTATTATTTTTCAATTGATTGTTCTGGAAAAACAAGTTCACATCAAATGGTAAGAATCATGCACGTCAGAATATGATAACCTCACTTCTGGCATGACATTATTCTCATAGTTTTGCTTGAAAAAACTTGAATTAGATGAGAACTGTCTATTCTTTGGTGCAATATTGTTGCTATGGGAAGATGACGTGTTAAATTTTTCAGTTTGTTTCATTTTTGTTTGCGTCGGGTCATGGTATAGGTTCGACCACTTGGATGATATCCAATCAACACTGTCCTGTAAACTGTTCTCCTAGTTATGGTCCTCTGGTAGGTTCAGGCTGTTGTACATACTTGGATTTCATGGTCTGGAGACTCTGGACCGCTAGTTATTAGCATCAATCTAAAATGTGCGTATGAACACAAAATTCTACCTATGCCAATAATACATCTAAATAATAGTTCCAAATTAGGTGTTCAAGTTCGAAAGAGACCTGAAAGAACATATAATTAACATGACAGGGCCGCCCTATCCTATCTGTCATAAGCATGTGATACTGTAAATCTGATGTTAAAGAGATAGTTCACATGCTGATAGAAGCTCACACTGGTAGAACAATAGGTATAAGTTTGGGTTAATGACTCCCAAGTTGTGAAGTGTGGCTGACATTTAGCAAGAAATGTCGATTTGTCAGCAAAAAACGCATTAAGCTTGAAGGAAGGTTGTCGGGAGGGGGTGGGGCCGGTGGGTGGGGGGCGGACGCCAGGTGCAAGGAAGAGAAGAAAATGCCTTTACGTTCTCAAGGCAAATAATCTATCTCTGGAAAGGCTCTTGGCATGCACTTCTCATACTTTAGTATAACTATGACTAGGGGATTCGTATATACTGTGGAAGTAAGTATAATGGAGAGCGATATTAGCTACTTTGCTGCATCCTGTTTGTTTTTGGTCTCTGAATCTTTGGGGTCAGTTGCTATCTAGACTTGGTAGTGTAACCTTAGTTGCTGCTATACAGCATATTTCTTGTTCGTGGTTACATATTCTCAAAATTTTGTAGGATATTGATTTGGTTTAAAATTTTTGTAGAGTGGCGATATTGGGCTTCGCGTACTCTGGCGCATCATGCATCTCATCCTGAGCATATGGTATTTCGTTCTGGGTTTGGTAAATGCACTCGAGAGCTTTCTTATATCCGGTGGTTTTCTCAAGAGGTATGGAAATCTTCAAATCAATAAGGTTCGATACCTGGCTGTCGTTATAGACAGTGAAGAAGCTCGTCAGACTCTGAAAGTTCTTGAGCTACTGCGGTGGCTTGCAGCTATTGGATTGAAAAATGTATGCCTCTATGATGCAGAAGGTAGAAGGGAGATCCCGTTTGTAATGTATGTTTGCAAGCTTTCTAGATACAATGGTGATTTGCTATTCCTTTTATGCTGTAGGAGTGCTGAAGAAATCCAAGGATGCCCTCACGCTATGGTTGAAAAGTGAAAGAATGTCAAAGGTACTGCCCTCAGTTCAATATTTCCTACATTCTAGATTATTGACATCCATCACTTTCTTGAATATTGCATTTTTGAGAAGTATCATCAACTATGATATGATTACGGTAAAAACAACGATATCTGAATTGTGACTGCCTGAAGGCCTTTCTCTTTAATTGAACATTGCAGCATTTCCCTGAGATAGAATCTCACCCTGTGTAATAAATGTTAGACAGCATTTTATGTGCACTAGCATCTCCAAAGATGCTGTTCTGATTGGCCTCTAATCCAAAAACGATACAGGAAGTTATTGGCGACCCATTCCTCGAGCAGAAATTCATGAGTTTGGAAGTTATTTCTTTTTCTGATGGGAAACATGCAGTTGCAAAAGCAGCTAATGTTCTTCTAAAGAAGCATTATTTGAGTGCTGATACTGAGAAGCCGAGTTTGACAGAGTCTGACATGACAGAAGCTCTTAGAGCAATAGGTTTGATACTTGGATGTTTAAGCCTTTCTTTGACAGTATGTACATATGGATAATATGTCCTCCGCGTTTACAATCATATCCCTTATTTTGGTGAAATCAGGGTATGGAGGATCAGACCCTGATCTCATGTTGATTTATGGGCCTGCCAGATGCCACCTGGGATTTCCGGCTTGGAGACTTCGTTATACTGAGATGGTGTAAGTGTTGGTACTATAATTTTAATTTCGTTCTTTTTTTATTCATTTTTTTGGTTTTCTTTTTTTTTGTTTTGTTTTGTTTTGTTTTGTTTTGTGTTGTGTTGTGTGTTGTGTGTTGTGTGTTGGGGGGGGGGGGCGCATTATGAGGGGCAATTACCTCTAGTAAGTGAACCTTTTTTTTTTCCCCTTCCCCTAATGGGTAAATTACAGTCGCCTCCTCTAGGAGATAGTGTAATTATTCACTATAACCCCCTTTCCCTGTGAAATTATGAAAATCTCCCCTCTAAAAATACTTTGTTTATATATTTCTTATATTTCCCTCTCTTAGGATTTTGGAAGAAAACTATTGTTATCATCTAAAAATTTAGATGATTTTCCCAATTTACCCTTTATTCATATGTTTTTCACACTTTTTAAATTTTTTTTATGGTCAAAGATGTCCTTAATAATTTAGATTTTCAATTTATATAAGACTAAAGGTATCTTCATCCATAAAAAGTTTTAAAAAGTGTCAAAAGATAAGATTAAAGGGTAAATTAAGAAAATCAACCAAATCTTTAAATGATATTAGTAGTTTTTTTCCAAAAGGGTAACAGAAGGGGAAAAAAATGTATTTAGTATTTCATGCGTGAGGTTTTTTTGTAATTTTAGAAGGGAAATGGTATAGTCGTTAATAGGGCTGTAAACGAGCCGAGCTCGAGCCGAGCTTGGCAAAAATTCCAAGCTTGAGCTCGGCTCGTTTATCAGAAATCTGAGCTCGAGCTCTACTCGATTTTTTTTTTTTAAAAGAAATATATATTAAATATTTTTTATATACATATATTTTTAAAATATATATTTTACATATATTTTTGCTATATATTTTTATATTATAAATGATATTTTTTAATGGAAGCTCGGGCTCGCGAGCTTGCGAGTCTGTGTATTTGAGCTCGAGCTCGATGAGGCTTGGCGCAAGCTCGGTTAAATTCGAGTAGAGCCGAGCTTTTTTGTCTTGAGCCGAGCTGGCTTGGCTCACCTTTCACCCCTAGTCGGTAATTACACTATCTCCTATGGGAAGTTACTTCAAATTAACCCTTTCTTAATATATCAGAAAGAACTTATCATATTTCAACAACTTCATATGTTACATCTACGAGTGGATAGTTTGGCATATAAGCCACCTTAATACATAGACTACCCTTTATCAGAAGAAACAAATACAACAACTCAAAGCAAGTAATAGGTGGCTTCTGTCCCGTGATGCAGCCAACGCAATACCCTTTTTATCATGGATTGATTTTTTTTCTTTTATTTATTTATTTATTTTGGCAGCTTAAGCTTGATCAATGGATTATGGTTTTGCAACTAAGTATCTCATTTGTTTTCCTAAAGAGTTTTTAATCTATTTGAACAGTTATAAACACTGGGAATTTCGGATTATACTTTTGGATGCAGGCACATGGGATCATTGACGTCTATGAAATTTGGTGCCCTTGTAAAAGCCATTCATAGGTTCACCATGGTTCGTCAAAACTATGGTATGTATATATATATATATATATATCCAGTTCGAGTGCGTGAGGTTACAATGTTTAATACACTGATATATTTGTTTCCAATGCACCGGAGTCTGATATTCAAAGTAATTCGCCAAATAGAATCAAACCAATACATAAAGTGTAAAAGAAACAGGTAGCTAATAATTTCTTGAAGCCACCTAAAAGGTTTCAGGAGTATTTGCAATAGCTTCTAAAAGGTACTTGCAGCTTTCAGCTTTAATTAAGTTATTTTATAATATTTGAAAACATTGCTTTTCTTTTTGATTCTGTAAAATTAAGCAGGAAAAATTTAGAAGCTGAAAGTGACCTTCACGCAACTTTTACAATTTCTTGGTATTTTTAACTTTTATTTTGAAATACGCTCAACTTCCACTAAAGCTTTTTCTACAACTTTTTATTACAACTTTTCACTTTTTAAAGAAGCAAAAGCTATTGCAGATGAACTCCTAACCTTGTAAAAACCTCACCTCATGATTTCTAAGCAAATCGAAGTTTAGGTCTGATAGTTGTAATCATTCTTTCGTTTTCCAGGGACTTATATGGTAAACATTAACCACTTCTTCATTACTTGATATGATTCGGCTTTGATTTTCTTCACTGTTTTCTTCTAAATTTCTACTGTTTGTTCCCAGGTACCTGACTTAGGACATTTTCAATTGGCACTTTCTCATATGCTATGTACAAGAATAACACATTTGGTTGCTGATGGACATCTGCAGCAAAACCTCTAAATTATATATCTACGTCATTTTGTGTTATCTGGTTCTGTCACCTTTTGCGCTCAGCTATAGACAAATGGTATTTAACCATATATGATATTAAATATCAATAATATGATTGTATCAGTGTTGCAATCACTCTTGATCTAATTACTTGGGAAAATCCATCATGCCTTACTATCAAAATCTCAGAGAAATTTCCAGAGAAAGTGTTAGGATGAGCTTATAAGCTCTAAACATGTTATTAGCTGTTTCGGAATTCATAAGATATACAAAAATGTTGGGTGATTTCTTCAAAAAGACCTTCTATAAACACCAAAAATAAGATATTAAAATCTCATATAAGCTTTTCTAGAAAAAACAAGAATTACTAATTTATTTTCAAGATTTTAACATGCTTCTTTAGTTATAATTATCTTACTTACCAAATTATCATTACTAGCATTCTATAAGCTCTTAACATTTAATTTTATATAAATAACTTAACAACTTAATTTCAAAATAAGATATAAGCTTTAGGATCTTATAAAATCTGAATAAGCTTAGCCAAACACGCTCTTAAATGGGCAATTCTGAAGACATTTCAGACGTAAAAGAAATAAGTATGACACATAGCAAATAGAGAAAATAATTCTTTCCACACTACTTGTTTTACACTTCTTAAATCCATGTTGAAGATGTTCAAAATTTTCAATATAATTATCAATTTCTGAATTTGCTTTGGTAGAATTAGCATAAAATCTGAATAGGATACGACGAGGCACTCACTCAACCTTGGTCGCGATTGCATATCATGGTACCAGGCATACCATTGTATGGATCCAGCTGCCTTTTTAAGTATGCCAACAAAGTTACTCCTTTGTTTCCAGAATCCCATCAATGAGGCCAAACTCCATGGCCTGCAAGAAAGAAGAGAAGTGAGACAAATCATGCTATTTCCCTATTCCAAACTGGAGATAATTGGGTTAAATAATTTTAGATCAAGGAGAAAGCTAGTTTTCTTTCCTAAGTACTTCTTCCGCAGCACCATCTTGCTTTCAACATGACTCGTTCAACTTCCATTTTCCTCCCATTCCCCCAGTTGCCCCCGAATATTCAAAGTTGCCCTTTGGCTTTTTCCCATTTAATCCAAATATTTGAATCTCTGTAAATTTCATGTCAAAAAGAGCATTACCATTTGTCTACATTAGTTAAGCGCTAGGTAGTGGTCTCTTTATACATTGTTGGACAATACTCACCTCTTAAGCTAGCTCTTGGGAAGAGTTAGGCTTAAGATCCATTTTCAATATGGTATAAGAGCAAAATTCTTTCATCCCAGATATTGGGCTACCAAGTATCAGGCCGTCCATTTCATGTTACTCCGAAAGTCCAACTCTGGGCATGCAGGAATGTTCTAGAATCCCACATTGGTTAAGTGTATGGACAGTGGCCTCCTTGTATGACTTACCTCTTGAGCTACTCTTGAGCTAACTTTTGAGGTGAGTAAGGTCCGAGGTTCATTTTCTTATTTAAAAAAAAAAAAAAGGTCCAAGGTTCATTTTCAATACCACTGTAGCATACTGGCATCATTAACTGCCATAAATGGAAACAAAATGACTTTGTAAGATCACCTCAGCCGCAGACAGGAACCGGTGTCTGTCGGTTAAGTGTTGCACTTTCTCAAGAGGTTGGCCAGTAAAGGCAGCAAACATTTTGTCCATTTTCTGCGTCCAATAATCATTATGATAAAAGTTAGAACGATACCATGTATCCTAAATCTCAAGAGAGGCAAGACGGTTATCCTACTAGTCATCGAAATCTCAGGCAGACTATTCCACCATAAAAGAAATAGCTATCAGTGTTACCTTATGCTAACTCAAGAGCCCAAGAAAAGCCACAAGCTTGTTGCCTAACATTAGCGTTTCAATAAATTTGGTGATGAAAAAATCCAGACCCAATCTAACATCACAAATAGTGGATTTCGAGAAGGTTTTCAAAAGAAAAGTATAGCTTTTGAAATATGCTGTGGCGCCATTAAACCTTTTAGGGGTATGAGGTATTGGTTCCAAATATAAATCAGACCATCATATCACAATATACGATAATATATAACCAAAAATGAACACACTGCAGGTTTCATTTGGAACAAAATTCAGTCAAAGACAACAGATATCCATGGCAATTACTCAGAAACTAGAAATGTATGTTAAGAATAGATGAAAGGAAACTGACATGACGATTGTGAACTGCTTCATTTATGTCGCGTCTTACACCTTCCACATGACCCTACAAACAGAATAAACGGGTAAGGTCCATGCAAATGATCATAAGAATACCAGCTCAAAATATAAAACAATACTCTCTAAAAAATGTGTTCAATGCAAATATTCTCAGGAAGAAACTTTTTCTCTGAGGTTGACAATCATCCTATAAATTTTGGAGGATAGTGCAGAGTTCCTCGTGTTGCCAATGGCATCAAACTAGGTCTACAAAAGATGGTTGGGACAAGTTTGTAAGGCATTTGAATGGACAAGTTATAGTGTTATTGTAAGTGTTAACAATAACCTTAGAGTAAGAGATCAACCAGAAATTAAATCAAAAAGATTTATTGACAAGGATCTTATGGCTCGACACTGAATGTGGGCATTCATAAAGTGTAACAAGTTGATTCTTGAAGTCCACCCTAGATCAGTAATAGCTAAGCTTTATCAAGTTAAGGATCAAGAATATAACTTTTATTTATTTATTTTATATTTATTTGGTGAAAAAAGCAATTGTTAGGGCCATATGGGTGCACTCAAACTTGAGATGAAAAATATAAAGGTATCCTCTTCATTTTTCACTCTTCAATCCTGCTTTAAGCTGCAAATGAAGTTGGATTGCACCATTAATATAATCTTCCCACTGTAAGATCTAATGTCTTCCTGCAAAATAAATACCAAAGGAGTAGTCAGTTCATACCTCAATTCCACCTTGGGGTTGGTCCATCATAATACGGGTATTTGGCATGGAATACCGCATTCCCTTTTGTCCGCCAGCAAGAAGAAGTACACTCTCGGCTGCTACTATTCCAAGACACACTGTACCAACCTTGGGCTTTATCTGAGACAGAGATTTATTTCATAAAAAATGATATTAAGAGAGAGAGAGAGAGAGGAAAGAAACACAAGCAAAAGTAACATAGGTCAATTGACACTCACTAGACTCGGACACTTGGATAGGTCAATCAAATGCCTATTGTCAATCACAAATATAGAAGCATGAAACTAATTGAAATCTTACCCAGGACATGCAGTCATATATTGCAAGGACAGAGTACACACTCCCACCTTCACAATTCAAATAAATCTAACAAGGAAGAACCAATAAATGTTAACGAATGGCATAGGTAGGGCCTTAGTATTCATACCGGAAAACATATTCATCAAAACGTTATGGGCAGTATATACACACCAAAATATCAGATTCTTCATCAATTGTTGCCAAAGTCACAAGTTGTGATATAACTTCCTCAGCAACCTCTGAAAAAATTGGATCCCCAATGAATATCATACGATTTCTGAACAATACTGTAGAAAGATCCAAAAGTCCCCCTGGAGTCGGCACCGCAGGCATGCAGGCTTTTATCACACCATTACTGAGTAGGAAAGCATTGGTCAGCCAAACTAGGTTAAATAAACTGCAATGAGGATAAGACTACTTCCAAATAAAAGATGAAATAGAAAGTTGACATAAGATCAGCCAAATAGGATCCAAATATGAAGTGATAGAGCACACGCGGGGTGATGCAATCTTAATAAAAGGCACGATGGTGCATTAAAAAACCAATCTATAACTGGTTTCAAGAGGATTCACAAATAATTGAATGATTCACAAATCACAATGATAGCCATGCACGATAAGTCATTTACACTAAGTACAATTTTGTTCCCACATCCAGATTGGTTGTGCATGCTCATACAATTGAGCCACCAACCTTGTAGTCTAAAACAGTTAAGACTACCTAAGAACATATGCATAAAGACGCCTACAATACAGCTACCCCTCAAATCCACAGATGGGAGCAAGTCACTTTTGATACAGTCTATCCTTTGTCTTTTGGATCTTTGATAAATTTCAATTAACTTCAAAACGCAGTCAATGCTGTGATGTAAAGCAACTGAGCATGATAGAGTATTATGCAAGAGCTTTTCCACCCATATTCAGACAGTGCTTTGACAACAGAAATTTTAATTATCCTGAGACATCAAGAACAAGCCAATGCCATCCAAGGCTCCAAATAAGCTTACAAAGTCAATTTCAAGTCCAATTTACACTCTTACTAATATCTACAACATGTCAATAAAGAATAACTAACCTCGGATTAGAGTGAAATTCACTCTGGTCAAGCTCTGAATGCAATCTGCTTGTCCTACTTGAAAATGCTGATAATTATCATAAAATAAACCGAAGTCAAAATAAACAGTAGTTCAACATAATATAACATTTCAAAACTATAAAATAACTGCTGCAGGTTTTAAAAGATATATCGCATTTCATTATAATTCCAAAATACATTACCAATTGATGAAGCATCGCCATGGGAGCTTGACATAGCTGAAATTATAGGCCTAAAATTTAATTTTCTACTCAACGGAAAAAAAGAAGAAGAAGAAGAAATCAATTAACAACAGAAACAAAGACGAACAAAAGAAAGAAATAAGCTCATTCCAGAAAATATCAATAAAAATTCATAAAAATGCTAAGAATTCATCCATACGCAGGACTATAATACCTCTGAGGAAGCAATGGAGAAGATGAGACTTTGTAACAAGGAGAACTGATTGATAGATTTAACGGCGTTGCCATTGCTGCGGTCCGCTAGGGGATAGAAGGATTCGAATAGCGAAGAAGAGACACTGTTTGGGGTTTCGGATTAGACCCGTTTTATGATGTTCGTGCACGGATGTCGCGTTTAACACCCAATTTCGCTGTTACAAATTGGCGATATTTGTAGATTCGGGGGAAATAGGACGGAAAGATAGATAAAAGAGAGCAATATTTGGTGAAAAAACAAAATTTTCCATAATTTTTTTCTTTTTAATTTTCTGTGAGAAACTGATTGATTTATTTTTTTTTTAATATTTTTTATTTTTAACATTTCAAAAGAAAAGAAGTTGTTGGATATACTTTTCTTCAATGGATTTTTTAAAGGACAAAATTCTCCTAAATGTTTAACTAATTAATTGATTTATGCATGGATTTCATATTTTCAGAGAGAAATCACAAATTCTCTAAACTACCTACAATGTGATACACAAAAACTCACATGTTATCGGTAGAATTAGAACTTTTATTTTCTCTATAAAAAAGAAGAGGTGATACTACTTCATCCAAATGATAATGGTATAAATATTCGTAAATTTTATTCAAACGCAAAAAAATATACTACTACAACAATAATAATAAGAAGTAATTATGTACAATAATTATTTTGATTATATTAGTGAAATCATTTATTTTCAATGAATTGTGTGATTTTGTAAAATTTCACATTCAAATTTATTGCTACGAAGTTAAAAAAAAAATCTAACAAATTGAAAAAAAAATTTGGTACATAAAAAACTCATAATATTCTACTATATAGTAGAAAAATCTTGCAACAAATCTAATAGAAGTACAACCTCACACGGTGTAAGAATCAAACTAATGATATTTGGGATCGTTATTAGGACAAAGCCTCATCTGCAAATTAGAATGGTAAAGCTCCTATATTCTTATCTACAAATTGGACATTTAAGCTCCAACTTAATTTTTTGCCTAAAAAAAAAAATGAAGAAAACAAGCAAACAAATTTGGTACTAGGTCATTGGGCCAAGCCCGATTAATTTTGGGCATAAAATTAAATAATGAATACACTTTACCCTCATAACGACACAACTAATCATATGTCTTATTTTCCCCTTAAACCGTTAATTATAAAACTTATCCCCTTATGTTTAATGATTGGGCAAAATTAATTTTCGAACCAAATATTTATGTGTGTTTCTAATATATTTGGATCATTTTTATATCCTAAATTCAACTTAAATTTTTTTATTAATTATAAATATTTTTTAATTGTAACATAGCAAAAGTAATTAATAAGTTTAACAATCCAATTATAAATACTAAATTATTAAAATTAGTAAAACAACACAGAAAAATATTACAAATGAAACAGCTCTTTTAGTTATCTAAGATTAAAATAATTACTAACTATACAATAAATAGATTAAAACTATTGCATTGAGTGAATAAATATGTCCGTTAAATTAAGTAGAGAAATAATATATTTAGATCAATAAGAATATGTTAAAAAATCTTTTCTCAAATAAAAATATATATTTTCAATTTGAAAAATGTTTAAATTTATTTTTACAAAAATATGATTAAGGGTTAATTACATTTGACTACCCTTTGAGATTATGAAATTACCAAGTACTACTCTCGTGGTTTAAAAATTATAAATTAGCCCCCATAAATCTATAAAATTACCAAATCATCTATTTCGTTAGGTTTTTTGATAAAAAACTAATGAAGTTCTCCAATTTTAGTCTCTAAAATCACAACGGCCAAGCACAGTGATATAATGGGTAGTTAGTACAATTACAAAATTGGAGAATATCAGTAGTTTTCGGCAAAAAAAATCTAACAAAATGGATGATTTAGTAATTTCGCAAACTTATGGGGGTTAATTTGTAATTTTCAAATTATGAGAGTAGTGGTTGGTAATTTCATAATCTTAAAGGATAGTAAGATGTAATTAACCCTATAATTAATTCATATTTCTCTGAAAGAGCTCAACACAGTATTATTCATATTAGCTACAAAACTTGACTTTAGTTTAATATTTATACATATATATTTTTCCGTGAATTACATTTGATCCTTTCGTAGTTAATATAGATTAAAGTCCCAAAATATATAAAAATATATATATAAATATTAATGGTATGAAGCGTTATATTATCCAAACATTAATGTAAGGAAGACACGAGGTGATAATTAATATATTTAATAATTTAGGGGAGAATGCGACATCTTAAATAACTGAGAAAATAAAGTATATTTTAGACTAAGATTAATATAAAGTGTTTCTCAAATTACGTATTTTTTCATTCTGCAAGTTAGGTTGCGACACAATATATTTAATATTATTATTTACTGAACTTATATATTGATGTGTTCTCTCCAAATGATAAGATTGAGACTTGTAACATTTAAATATTACTGCTGAATATATTAGCAGTGATACTAACATGTTGCAGCAGATAAAGTATCCTCGAATATACTATTATTTTCAATTAAAAAATTCCCACACACATCATATACATATATATAGATATCTGTATTATATATAAAGTCATAAATTTTTTTATGTATCCTCAAGTGATGTTCGTAACGTGTTCTTATTAAAATTTTAATTTTGTAATTCATATAAAGTAACTATCATTACAGATGTCTTTATCTACTACTGTAATATTATATATATATATATATTCATTTATTTTAAAATTAAATAAAAAGTTGAAATAAAAAATATTATAAAAAGGTAAATAAGTACTCTTTTTTTATATATAAAAAAAGTACTTATTTTATTTTGTATTATATAATTTTAAGCATATTTATGGAGTGTGCCAAAACTGCAAGTAGCTAGTATTTTTATTTCTTTGGACTTGAGATCATATTAATATATAAGATTGTAAAATTATAAATACATAAAGTGATTTCAGTACAATATATTTTTTTTCTTTTGTGTTTTTGTTTTTCTGTTTTTTATTTTAAGAAGATGAAGGGTAGTTCCCAACTATCTCTCAATAGACCCGATGTGAGAGGTTACTATTAAATTTTCAATTCATTGTGATATTCAATACAATAGTTTGTAATTCTCTCAATTATTTCTAAAAATTTCACTTTTCTACTAAGCTTGTATACTTTATATTTACTCCAATAATTCCCAGTCCCCTCAATTCCTTTTAAGAATATGGTGGGGGTCGGCACCATCCATAAACCGGCACGTACAACGGAAGTGTACTCCCTGTTTTCATGGGATTCCACAAAATCTAGCAGTGATTGTCTTTTCTTTTATTCCTTGTATTGATCATATTGAAAGTTCTATGATGCCACTATATACAAAGTGGGACAATTGGTGGCATTAAAAAGTAAACACATTCTAGATGTCATTTTTGCAAGTCAACTAGAAGAGATGAAGTTCTAATCTTTGATTTATACTTTTTTATTTCTTTTGATTGGTCATAGTGAGCATGTATGGATAATTAAGTAATCACAATAGTTTGCCCATTGTTTAGATGATTAATAGTATTCACGACCACGAATTTTTGATAATTCTAACTTTAATTTTTCATAAAATTATGTGATAATCACAATAATTTGCCTATTGTTTAGATGATTAAAGTATTCGCGACCACGGATTTTTGATAATTCTAACTTTAATTTTTCATAAATCCTGTGAAAATCACAATAATTTGCCTATTGTTTAGATGATTAAAGTATCCACGACCACGGATTTTTGATAATTCTAACTTTAATTTTTAATAGAATTATGTGCAAATTTGTCTTTACCTAGCATCCATTGCACGATGCGTGTGCGTAAATAATCAATATATGTTTCATATTAAATTATAATACAAATTAATTTATGTAAATTTAATAATTAAAATATGATTAATATAATTATTAGACATATATTTATTTTAATATGAAGATATAAATTATTAGGTTTTGTCTTTTCATTGAAAATTATATTGAGATAAGACAAAATACTTTTTGAGGTTTGAATTGGGTATGGATAATGTATTTTCATATGTAATAAATATATTATAAATTTTATAAATTATATTAAAAGATGTAAAATATTAACATGAAAATTGCATAAATATAAATAATTTGTTAGGAGAAAGAAAAGGAAAAAGAAAAAGACTCAAATGATATACATGTTTATTTGATCAAAGGACAATTTTTTATTTTCACTTATTTTTTAATAGAGAAGAGGATGACAGTTGGATGAATCGGGTGTCATTACCAAAGATTAAAAAGTTTGGGGGTGATTGCCAAAAGAAAAAATAATAATAATAAGGGACAGTGATTGCATATTGATCCCAACATTTTTTATATGTGTACAACATATTGATCCCAACATTTTTGTCATATATAGAAGTTATTGAACTAAAATAGTGGTTAACTATAGGGATAATTATCTTACCATCCCATGAGATTTGATCTAATTACAAAAACACTTATTGTGTTTAGAGGAATTATAATAACATCCCTCATCATTAGATTATTAATGAGTTTATTTATAATATTTTAGTCAATTTGTTACATTTTTTTAGGAGATTTCATTATAATGTACAAAAGGGTCACTATAATTTTATTAAATTACAACAAATATTTCTATAATCTGATATGACCTTACGAGATGTTGAGGTAGTTATTTTGTAATTGTATTAGTGATACAATCATGACAATGAAATGCAAACTTGAAAATTATTTAAAGCACTACAGTTAAGTCAAAAGTTGTAACATAGAGACACATGAATTGATCTAAACTTGCAATACGAGCTCAAACAATGCTTCACATTTGATCAAATTTCGCAAAAGGCCCACTAAGATTTGAAATTGACCGCTTTACATTTTAAGCTTCGTTTGGATCATCCATTTATGTAATAGAATACTAAGGAAAAGAAATCCTATCTAATATTAATTAATTTTCCTAAACAAAGCTCAAACAAGACTAGTTAACTGAATCACTTACATTCATCAATAATATTTAATATTATCCACATCGAAAAATATATGAGGTTTGGAAATTATGCTGATATTAGATCTTGTCTAATATGAATATGAGGCATGCATCCACATATAGGTACGTGTTCAAAATCCCTTTTAGCAGGGCTCGAAGGCTTTAGTGATGTTTGCAATAAATTATGTAAAAGTATAATCATTTATTTTTGTTGAAAGATGAAAAAATCAGATTATAATAAAAAGTACTTGATATTTGGAAGCCATCAAATACTTCATTGTAAGCTAGTAAAAAGTTATAGTATTTGAAATTATAATTACTTATTTTTATTAAGAATGGCTTACAGTATCTCATAAGTAATCCCAAGGCTACTTATGAGATTATAAATTATTATTAATTGATTTTAGAGAATTTACAGTAGAAGCAGAGTTTTCAAACACTTAAAAATAGCTTTCAATAATTTACAATTACATAAGTGCTTTTCATAATCAATTGCAAATACTACCTTGTATAATAGTTGTGGATCATGATACCCAAGTGTATTTAAAAAATTGATATAAAACTTATCTTTCCATTAAAAAAATCAAAAGAAGATAATTTTTAAGTCCTTGCCTTTCCCCTTTCATTAATCATTTTCCTTAAGCTAAATCTTGGATCCAAACGAAGCCTTGAAACTTTCGTTATGGCACAGTGGGTGAAGAGTTGACAAAAGATGGCTATTGTGGATGGGATAGACATAATTATTGAAGCATAGATATATTGCATTAAATCACATTGTGCTTATCTTTCTTTTTTCTTTTTTTTCGTGGAAATCTTTACATTGAATCAACCCAGTAAATAGGAGATTGAACTTTTTGTGGTTCCAACGTATGAACCACTATTAGAGCCTTTTCGTATAGTAACATGATTAATGGATTGACTTTTTTCATGAGGTCACTTTGAACTACAATTGTCACGTTGCAGGCCACAAGTCTAAAGACATGAGAATTGCCTCCAAACACATCTTGTGCAAACGAAAAATTGAAGAAGGAATAAAAAGAATTTTATCAAAAAAAAAAAAGGAAGAGGGAATAAAAAGAAAAGAAAAATTGAAATGTTCTTGAGCCTCTTGGGCATGAAAATATCCTCAAGATTCATCATGTGTAACTTGATATTGAATGATGAACATTTTATTCATGAAGAATATTCATTGACTACACATGAGTTCTTCTAGTCAAAGATTATAAAGTGGTGACTTTTTTACTTTTTACTCCATGTGTGATGGAGCATTGCAACTATTAACACGCCTTTTGCACACATAAATATATAACCCACCAAGAAATTTAATAGCGTGGACGGAAAACATTTTCACTGAAATCACTATTTAAGTAATTGGTAGTGAGTTTGATGTTTAATAGTTTGCTCCTAGGCGACAAATCGCTTTTCTCGCTGTTTTCTCATTATACGAATAGTTACGTTTCAGTAACGAATTAGTCATTAGTTGTAGTTTTAGATCCTTTGACACATGTAGAAATTTTTTATTTTTATTTTTTAGAATGGAATTTATCAATAAAGAAATTCTATAATTTTTAAATTTTTATGCCAACACCAGATGGGATTCTCTAAAATCTAGAGGGATCGTTGCACTTCACCCCTCAACCTATTTTTTATATGATGCATGGGACTTTGACTTATTGTCATGTCACTTTTCCACTCAAGCCATCATAGGCTTAATCCAAACTTCCAATTTGGCTGCAAATGGGGTAGTTATATTCTCATTGTTAAGTATTTAAACTAATATGCAATTTAGTAGATATACCATCTTATGGTTTGACTATATAATGCTTCATTACACATGGCTAATTAGCGTCTTCAATTTGTTTTTGTGGGCCAAAGACTATGCAGGAATGAAGTATTAATAAACAAGGAGCTCTAATTGCCAACTGAGTCTAATGCTTTTTTGAAGATTAAGATAGTGTTTTATTAGTTATAAAATACCAAGAATTACCTCAACAATCCTTAAGATTGATATAATTATAAAATAGAGGTTTTGACAGCTGGTCCCTTGTATAAATTTAATTGCAAATCAAACGCTACAAAAGTTTAATTAACGTCAGGCTCCTCGTGATATTTTTAATTAGCAAAGAAAATCGTCTTTCAAGATAGTTCGTAAAATCGTCTTTCAAGATAGTTCGTCACACATGCTGGAACTGTGAAATTGGATGATTTTTAATGATGAATTGCCCGTTTTACCCAAAAAGAATAGGCAAAAAAATCAGTAGTAAAAAAAAATTGACAAAAAAATCATGATTTATGTAAATTGCCAAGGAAATAAGAGACGCAGTTATATCATTTCACGGATTTGTATAGTGTAAATTAATAGTAAGAGGCTGTGAGATAATAATTTTTTTTCCAATATTTGATTTGCCAACTATATATGACACAACGGAATTTTTTTTGTAGAAAATTCTATAAAAACATTTCACCTAGTTTGAGAAATTATAATTGCACTTCCTACATGTTATAATAGCAAGGTATATCTAATTGTAATATTTCAATCAATTTATTATACTTTTAGGGGTTTACTTGTAATGCACAGAGAATTTTGTTATAATTTTTAAAATCATAGGAATATTTTTATAATTAAACCAAGCTTCAAGAAGGTGTTAAAAGGTAATTATACTTATAAAATATTGCAAATAACGGGGACTGGTGTACCAAAAACCCATTTGGGGAAGTGAGGGGGGCAAGAAACTTTAAAATTACTGTGCAGTTGGTTTTGAATCTCTTATTTTCCTCCCTGTTATAAGACCTCCTCCACCAACAACTTAACAAGTAGGCTTTAACACGTACATACAGATATGGATGCGTATGCGTCCTTGTGTGTGTGTGTTTCTATTAATTTAAGTTAACACAAGACAATAATTTAGCATATACCTAGATCATAGTATTATGTCCTATATTCGACGAGTATCTAGAATTGAGTCAAGTCGAGCTTCAAGACACATTTTTCAATATATGTTGTTTGTATAGATTGAGGTTAAGTTTGCAAAAGACTTAAAGCGACAGAATTATCAATGAAAATTGTAAAAAGGATATGAGGTTTTTCTATTCTAATCCCCATAATGACTCGAAGAGTATACCCGAATTAGAGACTATGGATATCGTAGTTTTGGTATCTTGTGAGGTTCTCATATTAGGTCATTGGACTTGTGTAAAACGATATTACATTTGGAACATTACTATAACAATCATATGTAAGGTAACTTTTAATATTAACGTGATTTTACTCTCTATTTATAATGTTTATTTAACTTTAATATAATATTCTGATTCCGATCTAACTTAGACATTGAAGGATTATAGTTGATGGTTACTTCAAAAACTTGATGATTGTTGTTGATTTGAGTCAAATCCCAGTTTTCGAGATTTCTCGGTCCAAATCACCTAGTGTTATCCACCAAATTTTATCACTACCTCGGCTCCTTACCAATAATTTTAAATCTTTACTAGTAATTTTATGTGAATATTCTAGTAATCACACAGGTAATTATGTTAACAGTGCTTAGTCCAGGAGACACTACAAAAAAATAGAATAAGAGTGTCAAAAAGTTGTATGCCAAAATAAATATTGTCACTAATAATATGTATTAAGTGAATAACTTTCATTTTGTCACTAATTATATGTTTTAGATGACAATAACTTTTGCATTGTCACTATATAGCTCATTAGTGACAAAAAGTAGTATTATAAATTGTCACTATAGACAATTAGTGACACATATATAATGACAATCTAGTGGCAATAAAAATTGTTACTACAATTTGTTGACGAGATTTTCATTGTCACTAAATAGTTACTATACATGTATTACTAATTGTCAATAGTAACAATATAAACACATTATTGTCACTATTTAGTTTGTTAAAATCATTTTTTGTGGCAAAACATAATTCTTTGCTACTTTTTCTATAAAATCAGTGATAATTTTTACATTATTACTCAATTTTTTATTACTCATGTTATATTTCTTTGTAGTGAGACAAGGTTATAACATAATCCACAAGTTACTGTCACCACTATTACTATTATTGCTATTATGTCACGTAGCAGTTAAGTAGGTGTAAACCAGCAAAAATAGACACATATGTCACAGCCATCCATTAGAGATAATTATATTTATTTATAATCCTGTGACACAAAGAATAGTAATGCATATGTAACACGACATAATTTGACCATTTCTCAAATTGTCACTTGCAAAAGGAAGAATATTCACAGTACCCCCCTAATTAAGGCGGGGTGTTGCCTATGGAATGATACCCTCCCAATTTTGAGAAGGGCTTATTGCACTTTATCCATAGAAAAATTCAAATTGTGTACTTTTTTCCTGAAATATTCAATATACAATCGTGCCCCTTACAAATAGTAAAAGTGTTGCACATGACCCCCCAGTCAACTATTCAGCAGGGGATAATATGCAACACTATTTACTAGTTTGAGGAGAACACGATTGTATATTGAATATTTCAGAGAGAAAAGTGCATAATTTGAATTTTTTTGAGGGGTGAAGTGCATTATTTGAATTTTTTTTGGGGTGAAGTGCAATTTGTCCTTTTGAAAAATATATTCCTTTGTTTGTACCTGTGGAGTACAAAGTGGCCCTATAAATATCGAGTCAGAAGTTGTACGGTTGGCAAGAGAATTAAGTAAGCCGACTACTTTACTGTGCCTATCAACTAGTTTGAAGATGGACATGAGAACTTTTTCAAGCTTCTTCCTTCTCGCTCTTGTACTGGTAATGTTTCTAAACAAGCCCATATCTTTTAAGTAAATTACTTTCATCATGCTTTTTGATCAATCATAGTTTTTTTTTTTTTTTTTTCCCTTCACATAGTGATGATGATCATAAGTTTTGGATTGGTAATAGGTGGTATTCGTTTATAATTCGAGGTTGTTAAAATGGTCGAATTAGAATCGGTCTATTTGGTTCAACCCGGATTAGGTTAGATGTGAGGTTGAAATCTAAACCAAGAAGAGGGTAGTCTTTTGGATTTTAGTGAAATCTTCTAATGTTTAAAGTTAGATTAGGTCGGAATATTTAATGGTTAGACGGAAAAAGTCAAAAATATGAAAATACATACCTTCATTCGACTTGAATTTAAGGTATTTATACTATTCTGCTGACGTGATCCTATCAGTTCAATCTTAGGCAATATATTTGGAATCAATCCATGTGCCATTCATCAGAAGTCCTTGTTTATGGTCAACTATGATTCCCATATAAGTCGAGTAGAATTTATGTACAAATATATAGATCTTTTAATGTTACACAAATAGAAGTTTTCTTGTCTTCAAACGCAAGATAATTACATATTCTCTTGTGTTTTGATCTCTATCATTTATTTATTTATTTGCTTTTTTTTTTTTTTTTTTTTCAGTTTGCTTTTATTACTGATGCAAGCAAAGATCCCAACGACTACTGGAAGAGCAGAATGAAGGATGAACCGATGCCTAAGGCATTAAAAGATCTTTTTCATCAAAATCCTACCTCTATATCTCCAAACTCTAATCGTTTTGTAAGAAACTTTGAGACGAAGGCTAATGCCATAATATATCACAACCATAATGCTCCTTCGGGAAAATCGAAAACATCTACTGCGGATGGTCATGAAGGGATGCATGCCAAGAACAAGAAAAGGGGGACCAGAAGCCTGTGAAGTTTGACAAATGTGTCTGGACTTTGGATAGCTTAAGATTGTCCCTCTAGTTCTGTGGCTTTAACCTTATATGATAATTAGGTTGGTGTGTGTTGATTTTGAGAGGTAGTTTTGCATATATAGTTTTTGATGCTTGTAAGAATAGATTCACGTTCGCGTGATCTGATGATATGTGTATCATTTTACGTATTTGAAGGAATAAGATCTGTATAAATATTATATTCTATAACAAATCTTTCGACATGGCTTTCGTGATGGAATTCTTACCAATGAGTTTTCAGTGTACGAAGATATTAGACTTGTATATACGCTATTGGTTATATTTTAATGGGCTAGCTTGAAAAAGACTAAAATACCAAAAAAATCCCCGAAGTTTAGGTAAATGACCATTATTTAAGGATTTTTAAGTCAAATTTAAGTTAAAGATGAATATTGTAGATTAACAGAACTTATGACGTGGGCTGATCTAAAATTTTGAGGCAAAATTAATTGAAATAATTAAACCTAAAATCTTAGGTATTATCATGCAAAATCGAGGCCACATATCTCATTCTACCACATAATACTTGTCTTCTTCTTCTTCTTCTTCAACATATTAACTAAATTAAACAACCTACTTTCAAGGGATCTAAATTCCGACTCCAACATGCAACATGACCATATTTTAGAAAAATGACATTAGATTTATCATTAATCTTAAAAATATAAAAAATGAAAAATGAAAAGATTTATATTAATTTCCAACAATCTCACCATTTATTTTATTTTATTTTATTTCATAAAACATGTGAGCGGATCATCATCACTATCTTATGTCAGTCCTGGAAACCTGTCCAAAGTCCATACTGCACTGCACAAACCCAATACAATTT
>JACFYI010003825.1:1342122-1353338 GCA_014898755.1 Handroanthus guayacan | reverse complement strand
TTACTTTTTTGCTGAACTCAATCTAAACAGGCAGATTTTGATTTGTGTGCTGATTGTTTCAACAATCGGAAGTTCGGCTCTGATATGTCCCCCTCAGATTTTATTCTTATGGAACCAGGAGAAGCTGGTAGTGCAAGTGGAGGGAAATGGACAGATCAAGAAACTCTTCTACTCCTTGAAGCGATAGAATTATTTAGAGATAACTGGAGTGAAATTGCTGAACATGTGGCAACAAAAACAAAAGCACAGTGTATATTGCACTTTGTTCAAATGCCGATTGAAGATGCATTTTTCAACCATGATGACAAAAACAGTGACGTGCCTAAAGAAAATGGGGTACCAGTTTCCATCAGTACTGAAGATTCAGCTCCTAAAGCTGACAAAGACAGTGATACTGCCCTCAAAGATGTCCCTGAGAAAACAGAAATCCAGGATGGAACTACTGACAATCAGGAGTCATCCTGTCCAATGGAAATCTCAAAGCCGGATGAAGTCAAAGAATTAGATAAGAGTCTTGAAGCTGAGGAGAACTTTGCGTTGAAGGCTCTGAAGGAAGCATTTGAAGCTGTGGGCTCTCTTCCTTCACCTGGTGAAAGACTATCATTTGCTGAAGCCAGTAATCCTGTGATGACATTGGTATGTTTATTTTCTTTGCTTTATTCCCACTATATGTAACTTATGATTTATTTGCCGGGGGAGGAATTTCAAACAACTAACTTGAAAATGAAAATCTCCACAATGACTCTATAATCTGAAAATCCTATTTCTGCATCTTGCTTCTAATCACAGTCAACCTGATATTTTGTCTGTTGTAGGCGGCCTTCCTAGTGCGATTGGTGGAACCTAATATTGCCAGTGCATCAGCTCGTAGCCTTCTGAAATCTTTATCTAGTAATAATTCTAGCGAGCAGCTTGCTGCCAGGCACTGTTTCCCTTTGGAGGATCCGCCAGATGACAAGAAAGTTCTGGCCGACTCAGACGGGTTTGTATATTTTGTCATCATTTTCATACTAAATCTGTGGTTACTCCTCCTGATCTCAATGGAAAATTTGCAGAGTTGCTACTGAAACAATTGAGCATGAAGCTCAAGAGGACAAGGATGAACATGCAGATAAGCAGGAGGAAACAACTGATTCAGTTGTTGATGGAATCGATTTACGTGATAATAAAATTGATGGAAACAAGGATTCTGCCCCTGAAGAACGTGATGAGAAAAAGGATTCTGCTTCTAAAGACCAGAGAGCTGTGGCTTCTCCCAGTAGTGACAATGCAGGTAGATCTGATATTGTGAAGGAGCCTGATGGAATGGCCACTCATGATGAAGCCCACCCAGCCACCCAGAGTGAACCGAATAACTCTGATTCAAAAAAGGAACAGGCACCAAAAGGTGCTGAAGAATCAGTGTCGGCATCTCATACTGATCTTCAATCCAATTCTGTGAAAGAATCAGAAGACGGAGCTTCAGCTGGGGAGGTCCCTGAGTCTAAAGAGCCATCGAAAGATGAAGACATGATATCTGTCCCTGAAAAGAAGGAGGCTGATCTGTTGGTGATATCAAATTCAACAACTGGAAAAGAAGGCAATACAGGTGCTAGTTTCAAAATTTGCTTTTAGCATGTTTTCATCATTTGAAAGAAGTAATGTTTATGAGAAGAGTTGACCTAAATATTCCTTGATAATGAAATTGGAATTGCTAACTCAATGAATTATGAAATGTTGGAGGTTAAGGTTATTATAGTTAAAATATGGTATTGTCTTTGCTAGATTTTCTATGATAAACACATATATGTCTTGTTCGTTAACTTAGGCAGTAAAATGAGGTATACTAACCTGGATTACAAAATGACCAAGATATGCATAAGCTATTAAGTGGGCGTTAGAAGAAATTGCATGGGAAATCTGATTTTGGATGCCACCAATTTGAATTTTCTCAGGTGATAGAGAAGCCAAAGAATGTGATAGCGAAAAGAATGAGCCGTTGCTGACCAAAAATGATCCTGATATCAATGAAAAGTTGAAGCGAGCTGCAGTGACTGCCCTTTCAGCAGCAGCAGTGAAAGCAAAGCTTCTTGCAGACCAAGAAGAAGATCAGATACTTCAGCTTTCTACATTCCTAATAGAGAAACAGGTAACTTTTGCCTCTAATGAATGTGATGATTTGAGCATTCTTGGGTTATTTATACTTCTTCAGCTGTGCGATGTTATCTTTTTGTTGTTAGCGTGGTTTTGCTGCACAAAACCCATTTATGTTTATAAGCATCCCTAAAAGCTTAGGACATCTTGGTTGCAGTTGCACAAGCTGGAGACCAAGTTGGCTTTCTTTAGTGATATGGAAAATGTGGTGATGCGAGTGAAGGAACAGTTAGATAGGTCAAAGCAGAGGCTTTTCCATGAGAGAGCACAGATAATTGCAACACGATTTGGGATGTCAGCATCAGCTCGTCCTTCCTCACAAAATTTACCTCCAAACAGAGCTGCAGCTAATTTTCCCAACTCGGCTCCAAGACCCTTTATGGGCACGAACCCCCTTAGGCCTCCTATTTCAAGACCAATGATGACAGCAAATCCTACTTCAAGCACTTTCATGACGACAAGTGCCACAAGTTCAGTGCAGCCAAATGCATCCGTTGGCATGAAGTAGTTTCTGCTCAAGTATATTGGAGAAAACTTCTTGTGTTCCAAAATGTGTCCATACAATGATTTTCGACCAAGTGAGTATTTTGTGATAGCCTCTCACCTTGAGTTTTCATTGTTTTGTGTTGTGAAATGTTTGAACTACTAACCGGATTATCTATCAGCTGAAATATTAGAATCAAGGTGGTCATGGAAAATAGGTACTTAAGTCATGTTTTTAATGGCCTGATTATGGTTCGTCTAGAACATGGTACCATAAAACATGTCATAATCTCTTACTTTGAAGCGGGTTGTTTCAAGGGAGCAACTGCCACAATGCATGACACACTGACAAATAAATCTTATGGGAAGTTACAAGAAAAGCAGAATACAATTTGACCTCTATACTTTTTTCTCACTGAAATGGGCTTTAGTTTTATGCTCTCTGCCTGCTATGTTTCTTTCTTGAAGGAAGTTGATCGAGCATGCAATTTGGTCACTGGCTCAAATTTACGACTCTCTGTAGAAAGGCCTTTTATTTATGCTGATTGAACTTTTTATATTTGAGAAGTACCTGAAATTGCTTGCTTCTCTTTTTCAGATATTCTTTTCCTCCTGCCTCTGTTTGCCCCTTTACCAATTGGTTTCCATTTTTATCAGGTTGTCTAAAATCTGGTAGTGGTGAAACAAGTGCTGAAGAAAAGAGAATTATAGCCACGGCCTTTGTCCAACTTGACAGGCAAGAACCTCAATATCATCTATCATCAAATCATTGCATGCTCTATAGAGAACGATTAGAAATGATCTCAACATTCTAAATGCTCTCTTACTAATTGTAGTCTGCTATCTGGTCTTGTAGATTTAATTGCCCGGAAGTATTGTACATTTGTTGTAACCTAAATCTAGAAATTCAAATTGCAATTTTTTGTAGTCTTGTTTGTATTTGAACTCAAGTGATTCCTTTAGTTTTCAATTTCATGCACTTGGCCATGTGTGATTCTTGTATGGTTATACCGGAGACATTGAGAAAACACCATCCACTACCTGAACCAGTCCATTATAAAAGGGGATAATTATCTCAATATCTCAAGGTTTGACATAATTATCAAAACATTCTTTGAAATTTGATGAATTATTATTATGCTTTTTACAGTTATGTCCCTTGAAACAAGTAGGCCTTCTAGATGTGAGGTGATTATCTGTTGCTCAATAAACCCAAATAGTTATAACTACACTCCTGAAATTACAAGTAGACTTGCCTAGCGAGGAGAGGTAATTATCCATTGGCTCAATAGACCTCCTGAACGAAGAAGTATAATTATACATCAATTTAGGGGTGTAATTGGAGATGCATCAATTAAACTAACAATATAGAATGTAATCCTAATTTTCCAAATTTCAAGAAATATTTTGATCATGTTGGAGTAATCATCCCTTGTAAAAAATACGTGAATATAAAGACCAGAGGAAAAAGAGCTGTGCGGAGTCACGTTCCCTACTGAGCCACTCTATCAATATATGAAGAGAATCAACTTGACATAAGCGTTGACAAAGATAGAGAATTTGCTCACGTAAGAACATGACCCTGCCAAATTAAAGCAGTACATTGATAATGACCAAGCAACCAAGTTTGCAACAAGAAGAAGAATTCGCTCGACAATAGAAACATTAGTATACAAGAGTGACTTGGAACGACACAAAAAGATGCAAAGATAACCAAGTTGTTTTCCGTGCTTCCCTCATTATCTCTGTTCAACATTCGCATCCACTTGACCTTTGTTGACTGCTGCTTCCAACGTCAATTGTGTCAGGCAAGTATCTTCACCAACATCAAGAATGCCCAGTCAGTCGTTTAGCAATTAGTGTGTGATTTGAGTCAATTACCATAGCCATACACTTTAAAACAAAAGCAAAGTGTGATAAAATATGCAGCACAATGGAGCAGTGAACCAGTGGTATGAACAAATGTAAAAAGGAAAAATGATTGTGGCGCTGATATAAGAGAAAATGGACAGCACCTTATAAGAGCAAAATTATTCAAATGCATGGAAAATTTAAGTAAAATGGATGGTGTATTTCAAGAACGTCGGTAACATCTAATTGTTTCATCCAGTCCTGCTAATATAATATTTATTATCTTCTGGCAAATGAGATGAGATGAGATGAGATGTGTTTTTCCACTTACACTTCTTCTTCTTCTCCACTCTTGAGGGCATTCTTTGCAATGACCTGGAAAGCCTCTTCCACATTGATGCCTTCTTTGGCAGAGGTCTCAAAGTAAGGAATATTTCCTTTCGAGACACACCATGCCCGAGCCTTTTTCTCAGACACCTGTGGCAATTCAAACAAACATGTGATGAGCATCAGCAACAGAAATAGGTACCAGCCAGTCACCACCCCAACAAAACCTACCCCCCAGCCACTATTCTGAAATGATTACCTCACCCTATAGAATCAACAGTCAAGGGCTAAAAGAGAATGAGAAGAAAATCAAGAATTAAACGAACACTTATATGCAAGAGTTCTGTAGGATTATAAATGAACATATTTATATTTTACCATACCGGCAAAAATCCCAATAAAAAATATCCAGCTAGGTACATAACATCTCAATCACCACATCCAAAATCTGGTCCTGTTCTAAGTATGCACATTGTTATTCTATCTCTTTCCTCGTGTGCACTCCTAGAGGTTCAAAGAGGGATAAACAGGCGAAAAAGCACACAAGCAAGAAGCACAGAGAAAAGAGAGGAGAGAATATTACCACTCTACTGTTTCCACCATCCACATCAATCTTGTTACCAATCACAACAAATGGGAAATTATCTGGATCTGATGGGCTTGCCTGCAGTGAAATTCTGGTTTTTAGTAGTGGGCAAAAAAAATGTCAAACCCTGACAACCAGTTGAGATGGACAAAGGCCACTGAAGATTAAGCAATGTCAAGAAAAATTTAACAACAAGGCCTCAAATGTTTCAACCAAGGCCAACACAAAGGAAAAACCATGGTCTAAAAACCAACTTCATATCCATGTTAGCTTACAATATGAACAAACTGAAAAGAACCACCATGTTCTAAACGTAAATATAGCCCTTGGATATTGAGTCCTTGTTCTGTTAACGAAGCATCCTCCTTTTTCCTCATGGGCAATAGAGGATGTCGGTATTATCCAGCCATCATAACGTAATATATCAATAAATGAGACAAAAGATCTGGTTGAAGCTGAATCAAAAGAGTATCTGATGCCTTTCCAAGCGCTAATACGGAGGTCATGCTTATTTCAACGTGACAGGAAAGAATTAACATAAAAGGACAGAAGGCAGGCATTCTCCAAGAATTAAAAAAAAAAAGAAAGAGGCAAGCATACCTGAATCAAGAATTCTTCCCTCCAATTATTAAGATTGTCAAATGATTTCATCACATTGACATCATAAACAAGCACACAGCAATCAGCACCACGATAAAAGGCAACCCCAAGACTTTGAAATCTTTCTTGGCCAGCTGTATCCCATATCTAATTGAACAAAGACTGAATCTTAAATCAAAGTATGACAAGAGCCAATAAACAAATACAATTTCGATGTTAGACATGCTATCATAACAAAACATATATGTTCGAGACTAACTTGTAAAGTGAAAAGCCGATCCTCAAACTGCACTTCCTTTGTTAAGAAGTCTGCCCCAATAGTCGCCTTGTATTGGTTGCTAAACTTCTTATTTACATATCTTTAAATGACAGGTCAAGGTAACATCACACTAATAACTAAGAGCAATTTACAAATACAGTTAGAAAAATTTCATAAATGCATCGATAATCAAATTAAATTAAAATAATAGTCTCAAGGATACTGATTCATCAATGAGGTCTTCCCCACCCTGTAATCAGGCACAAAAACACGATTACGAAACAAGAGTGGTCAACAAATACACATATGTTAACAGTACAAAGCATATGTACACAGTCACAGGCACACGCGCTTGGATATACCCTCGTAGGGTATGTTTTAACAAAGCATTCCATGCGCTAAGATGAACATTTTCCTTCTAACGTAGTTTAAAAAATGGCACCAAGGAATGGAAATGCTTGTACAGACAGAATTGAGCAACACATTAATTAACCTATAAATTATTTCATCTCTTTTCTTCGCATGGTCCACGCCATCTAAAAGCTCTTAAAATTCATACATAATTTTACCAGGCCAAAAAAAAAAAAAAAAAATTACGGCAAGGAAATTCCAATTTCCATTAATAACCCCCCTTATTTTCCCTTGCTTCTACAAAATCCACAATTCAAACGGTGCGTGATCTCAGACAGTTTAAATTAAACCCCTAGAAACACTCCAAAACGCTAAAGCACCAAACCTAGCAATTAAAGATACACGCCGACCAAATTAAAAACGGCAACAATTCACACCTATACAAACACGCGCACAATTTTACAACAATCAGCCATCAGGTACAAATAATTACACAAAAAGTCTGAATTCAAGAAAGACTGACCCACTATCCCCGAGAATGATAACCTTGAGGAGAGCTCTTCTCCTGGACGGCATCGTTTGGGACGGTTGACCTGATCTAAGACTCTCGGACTGTATAAAGCGAAAAGGGGGACGCCTTTTCTCTGTGCGTATGCTTGTTTGAATTTCAGAGATGCGATCCAAAATTCAATTTGGGTTTCTGATTTCAATCGCCACTGTTTCTGCGTTGTTTGTTCTCTCTCTCTCTCTCTCTTCCCCCACACGCACCAATACAGGTGGCAAAACGATGTTTCTAGTTGGCGAATTGTGGATTTTATTTATTTATTTATTTTTATTATATTTTTTTCTCACAATCGGCCTAAATTCTTGCTGTATTATTTTTATTACGAGCAACTCCTTTTCTTTTGGATGTTTTGGCTGCATTTGGTGGGATGGAATCTCTTATTTCAAAATGATGTTTTATTTCATATTTTATATTTTAAATATATATCATGTATTATTAAATATTTTTTTATAAAATTTTTAATAATAAATATAATACACGTGACATATATTTAAATACATAAAATAAGAAATGAAACACCATTTTAGAATAAGGGATCCCGTCTCTTGTTTGGTTGATGTGTAAGGTGGGGATTTTATAATCAAGATGTTATCAGTTTGATTCCGGCACGTGGGCTTTCTTATAATTTATGATAATTTTGATTTTACTGTATAGTAACTTTGAAAGTTTTGATTTTGCTATTAGTAATTTAGATGATTTTTCTTATGTAGTTGTGCTTGTTAATATATTTGAGTTTTTCAGTGTAATGAAATATTTATACTAATGTATTCATGATGTATTAATTGAATATACTAAAAAAAAGATAAAAAAATTAGGAAAGAATAATTATTTAATACAATTAGATTTCACTAAAATTGATTGTGTTTAATTAATTAATTAATTTATTTATTTTTGGCCTTTCCAAGATGTTATTTATTGTGTTTGGTTCTAAGAGTTTCGCTTTGAAGGAGCTACAGTTATTAGTTAAACAATTTTTTGCAGTTATGCACAAGAAACTCTTTTTTTTATGTTCATCTTAAATCTAGACCGACTAAATCATGTGGATTTATCTTTTAATTGGTTGTATCATGTTTAAATAGATCGGTTCGCTATATGTGGCCGAATTGATCATATAATATGTTTGGAAGTAAATGTGCCTATGTACCCCTAAATTGATATTGTAGAATGACTCAATTATAAAAATAAGGATAAATTCGCTAGATTATATTATAGTTACCCAATGTCTCACAAATTAATAAGAAAATAACTTTAGTATGGTTTGCGAAATAGACCCAATTCAATCGACTCTGCTAAAGAGACCCTACCATAAATAGTCTTCTCCTTGGTTATTCAACATGAAAGGCAGTTCTTCTCTGGCATTACCCACCAGGCTTTTGCTCATCAAGTCTCTTCTCCCCGTTTTAACACCGGCAAACCCTCTTCTACAGCTAAGCCTTCTTCTAAAGTGTGTACCTATTGTGGCAAACCTCGACACACTGAGGCTACTTGTTATCAGAAGCATGGCTTTCCCCCTGGTTTTAAGTTTCGCACTTCTACAACTTTTGCCAACAATATTGTTACCGACTCTTTCTCCATTTCAGGATTTAATTCTCAAGTTGGGAATACTGGATATACATTCTCTAACTTGAGGGGGGTATCAACAGATTTTATTTGATCTTTCTTCTCGTACCAACTTTCTATATTTCTCCACCACACTTTTTGTATATATTTATTATGTTTTGTTTGGACTTTTTTGGTTAGCCCACTGTATTTTTTTTTTTTTCTCACGTCGAAAGAGAAAACCCTGCTTCTTTATATTCTGCACAGGTCCCACCCTTTTATCTTTTGCAAATATGCAAATGAACCTTGTGATGTCTGCCACTATGCTAAACAAAAGAAATTATCATTTCCAGTAAGTATGTCTCAATCTTTTGCACCATTTGATCTCATTCACATTGACATATGGGGACCATACTCTACCGCTTCAATACAGAAAGTTGGTACAAGAAGAAAGATAAAATAAAATCTGGTGATAGGAATTGGAAATCAACTCAACATGTGAAAATGCGGTCCACCAATGAGGTCGTTATGTCAACATGCAATGTGATGTTAGAAATAATTTAATTAAATTAATCCTAAATTTCTTTGTTTCTATTTTAATTAGAACTCAGGATGAAGAAATAACAGAATCCGATATATATTTTCCTATAGGTAATAACCGAATTTAAAAATAAATCTGTTTATGGATATCTCGAGTGAAATGCATGTTATCAGATGAATAAGAATAAATGTGAATAATTAACTTAAAGTTAGCAATTCATTATTTTTTTTTCTTCTTTTTCACAAAAACGAATTAAAACCATAAAATAATATATCAATGACAATCAAAGATCAAGATTATAATTAAGGGATTTTTTTTTTATAATTTATTATACAGTAAAAAATATTAAAAATTACCATATGGCAAAAAAATAGTCCCTCATATCGATGAAAATCAGATTCGTGGGCATGCTGGATCATATATAAGTTGAATTTTCATATATGATTTTAAGAATCATGTGAGCTATTAATAATTGTTCAAAGTTTATATTAGGATTTTGAATTTTATATTAAAACGTCTATATAAATAAGTGGAAATTCCTAAAGAGGGTTAAAAAAAAAAAAGGTAAATTTTGGGCCATTGACCTCCAAAAATTGTGTGCTAGGGTAGCCGTACGTAGAATTCCGTTTGTATGTTGCTTGAATGTTGTTGACCTATAGCAGACGATCAAGGAACACATACTAATAAGCATTTTTCCTATGTTCACGGATAAATTTATTATTAAAAATTATGAATTAATCCTACCACTTCATATTAATAGTACTTTGGCCCCTTTCTATTATATTGATTCATAAATCAAATCTAATATCCATCGCTTTAAATAAAAAATATGAAAATAACCAAAAGTCTAAATTCACTAGAAAGTTGCAACACTTGGATAGAAGGGTAATGTATCATGCGTATAGTTATAAGCTTGTCAAATTGGACATAAATCTAATTTATTAGAATATATTATTAAACACTAACCCTATGTTTGGATCGTGAAATTGAGAAGGAAAAATGCTATGGAAAAACTTTTGTCGCATTTCAAATGGTATAAATTTATTCTTCAACTTTTTATTTTTTCACTTTTCTTCTCATATTTCTCATTGAATTTTTTGATCCAAACATAACATAAAACTTATTATTTGTTAGATAAGCCTAAATTTCTAGATAATCTAATTAAATGTCTTTTCCCTTCTAAATCATGTAAATTTCAATCGAAAAAACTTAGCATTTTAGATAATCCAATATTCTTTTTTTATTTTTCTTTTTATTTCATATTATGCTTACATGAAAAATGCACGTGATGTGTTCATAAAGTATTGTTTCCATGCTAAGAGACTTAACATTAATTGAAATAAAAGAGTTAAACTGGAAGTTATGAAACACTAGTATGTACATATTTCTAATTAAATTTAATGGACCAGACTTGATTTGCAACAATTATAATGAACGGTATCAAACTAAAACAAGACAAAGTTACGGGACCAAATTGATATTTTCCCTTATAATTACTTTATGCAAATAAAATACTCACAAAATCACCACACAAAAGAAAAAAACTAAAAATAGAAAAATTAGTTTAATTTCCTTTTTTGTAGGAGATTTATGAGGATGAAAAGAAGGCAATATTTTTCTTCATTGAAACTAATCCCATGCAAATCTTTTTTTCTCTCCTAACTTTGAGAATTCACCCTGCCCTTCTCCTAAAGGTTTCTTTTCAATTCCCTCAATCTTCTTCTTCATTTCTATATGTTGTCTAATTTTAATTCTAATATTAGAAAACCATAAATTTATTCAATCAATCATGTTTAATTTTCTTGAATATGCACCTTTTGATCATTAGTTTAAACTGGTAATTTTTATGATTAGTGGATATTCCCTGCTAAGAAATGCTAATTTGTGTTTAATTTGTTTGTTTACGAAGAACTGGTAAATCTTACTCAGGGGTCGCTTGCTTGGGAGAACGGTAGGGACGCACGTTTTTTGTGTTTTGATC
>JACFYI010003825.1:1327122-1342022 GCA_014898755.1 Handroanthus guayacan | reverse complement strand
AATAATGATTCCTCTTCTAATGAGACCGCAATCATAGCCGGAGCTGCCGCTGGAGCAGGATTGCTCCTCCTCATTATGATTGTTTTCATGATTTGTTGTGCTCGAAGAAAGAAACGAAAGGTCCCCGATGATATGAAATACTATGGAGGAGACAAGTCTCAGCGACACATGAGTACGTTTTATTTCCAAATTGGTATTTCTGTTTTTTAAAATAATTTAATGCATTCAAATTTATTTTTTTGTCATATTACTTCCTAATATAATTTAAAAGCATTTATTCTCCATGATCTAAAATCAACGAAACACTTTGCCTGTAAATGGATTTTAAACAAATTATATTGCCCAGAGATTAGAATTATATGATCATTAACTAAAATATCATTTTCCCACAGATAATTACTACAACAATGCATATGTCAGCAACGGCCCTCCCTCCGATCACATGGTGAAAATGCCGCCGCCGCCGCCGCCAGGCAGCGCCGGAGTGAGCTCAGAACACAGCTGGCCGGTGGCACCACCGCCTCCGCCACCAATGATGAGCAGCAGCGAGCTGAGCTCCGCCGGATTCTCCGGTCCACACCAAGCCGCACTGCCGCCGCCGCACCCTGCCGTGGCCCTAGGTTTCAACCAAAGCACCTTCACATACGAAGATTTGGCCGCGGCCACCAATGGATTTGCCCAATCAAATCTGCTCGGGCAGGGAGGCTTCGGTTATGTGCACAAAGGTGTGCTGCCCAACGGGAAGGAAATAGCCGTAAAGAGCTTGAAATTGAATAGCGGGCAAGGCGAGCGCGAGTTTCAAGCGGAGGTTGATATTATTAGCAGAGTGCATCATCGGCATTTGGTGTCTTTGGTTGGGTATTGTATTGCGGGATCTCAGAGGATGCTGGTCTATGAATTTGTACCTAATGGTACTCTTGAGTATCATCTTCATGGTATGTCTCAAATTATCCCTCTTTTAAAAATTATTTTTGGTAAATGTTATTTAAATAATAATATAATCATAATAATTTTTTGGGTTTCTCGGAATGTTTTTGTTTGGATCTTCTGTATAGATGTATATCAAGTGTATGACATTTATAATCTTATTATAAAACAATGTCATATGATTGATAAAATTTTGTGTGACAATATAAAAATTATGACTAATAATATATATTAAGTGACTTTTATTTTGTTACTAATAATATAATTTAAGTGACAATAACTTTTGCGTTGTAATTTTATAGCTCAATGTGACAAAAAGTAGTATCTAAATCTAGTGACAATCTAGTAAAATTTGTTATTATAATTTTGTGACAAGATTTTCATTGCCTCCAGTTAGTCACTGTACATATGTCAATAGTTAACAGTGACAATATAAACATATTTTATTATAAATCTCATTTTATTGAATTAATGCTTTCAAATATTTATAGGCTAATTATTTTCATTCAATATTTATCATACAGGAGCTGGTCGTCCAACGATGGATTGGCCTACTAGACTTAAAATTGCTTTGGGAGCTGCTAAAGGATTCGCCTACCTCCATGAAGACTGTAAGTTTATTTATTTATTTATTTATTGTTATTATTATTATTATTGTTATTAAATTACATTTTACCCTATGTGAAAGACAAAAAAGACAAAAAAATTCCTATAAAAACTAATAAGCATTGCGTTAACCGATGCTTTCAAGGACACATTTAAAACCCCCCATGTGGGGAGATAGTGAATTTCAATTTCAGGCATAGAAGAAGGTTTACTGCTTATTGCTTTTTTTCTTTTTTAAGAGTTTTCTATTAATTTTGTTTTTCACAATAAGGTAAAATGTAATTTTGTGCTTATTTATTTACAATTCCAATCCCTTATTCCATATTGCTAATAGGTCATCCTCGCATTATCCACCGAGACATAAAAGCTGCAAACATTTTAATCGATTCAAATTTTGAGGCAAAGGTACTACATGTTTTGTACGAAATTTTCTCTTCCTAATTTATTAAATATAACTTGGTTAAATTTTATTTTTGATACTCTATAAATTTCTCATTAATGTAGGTTGCTGATTTTGGATTGGCTAAACTTTCTCAAGACAACTATACTCATGTTTCAACTCGAATTATGGGCACATTTGGGTAAGAATGATATATATGTATATATATATATATATAAACATAATTTACATGAAAAAAGTATGGATTTATAATCCTGAAAAGTATGCATACTAACTTTAAATTATTCAACAAATGATGTAGGTACTTGGCGCCTGAATATGCATCTAGTGGGAAATTAACTGAGAAATCTGATGTTTATTCATTCGGGATAATGCTTTTGGAGCTCATAACCGGGCGGCGTCCTGTTGACATCAATAGTGATGATGATTGTTTAGTTGATTGGGTATATTCATACACAAATATTTCCAACTTAATTTTCACAAATATTTCATAGTAATTGGAAATTAATGGAGTGTTTATGCTCATTTATTATGAAATATACAGGCACGACCTATTCTAATTCGATTTACAGAAGGAGGAAGTTACGAGGAGTTGGTAGATCCACGACTAGAGAACAACTATGATCCACAGGAGATGCTTCGTATGGTGGCTTCCGCTGCAGGTTGCATTAGGCATTCTGCAAGGAGACGCCCTAAAATGAGCCAGGTCTAATACTATTTTCCCTAATTGGATATGTCTTAAAGAAAATTAATCAATAAACTAATGTCCTCTGCATATTCTATATGTATGCATCTAATAATTAAAGTATAATTGGTATATGTGCATATATGATTGTGGGACTATAAAGTTATAACGAGTTACTCAATGATAGTTACTCTTTGCATAAGTCACAAATATGCAGTCATAAGTATACAAGACATTTTAGGAATATCATATAAAAATACAACAAAATAACATTTTGAAGAGACCATATAAAAACGCACTAAAAGGGAAGAGATTGATGCTTTGCTGAAAAATAGAGATAAATCACACAAATTTCATCATTTTTGCCATTTTCCTTAACTCTAAATCCTAAAGTTCGCTTTTCCAAGAGTGTCATTTTCTTTTACAAAGATTCGAGTGTTTAATTGGGTAAAGTATTTATCACCACTTACACTATTGGCAAAGTGAAGCATAACCCCCAAATATTTTTAATTATAAAGTACCCTCTGTGTTGGGGAATAACTTAGTCACAAATCTCAACATTACTATCTCATGAGGGGTATTTTCAAATTGTTAGATATGTCTGCCATTAAAACAAGAAGATACGCTAAAACTAGAAAAATACGAGGGTTGATCTTCTCCTCTATAATATTACAAGGGGTAGTATGTTTTTACCCGTTTTAATTATATAT
Source organism: Handroanthus guayacan (assembly GCA_014898755.1). Lineage (NCBI taxonomy): Eukaryota > Viridiplantae > Streptophyta > Magnoliopsida > Lamiales > Bignoniaceae > Handroanthus > Handroanthus guayacan. The sequence continues at coordinate 1,338,694 of JACFYI010003825.1, read as the reverse complement.
TTGATGAATGGATACTTTCAACAGATTGTACGTGCGCTTGAAGGTGATGTATCTCTAGATGACCTTAAAGAGGGAATCAAGGCTGGGCATAATGCAATGCTAAGCTCAAGCGGTGGCTCTGACTACGATTTGAAAAGACTTGGTAAGAGCGGGGCAACGTCGAGTCAAGAGTTCACCAGTGACGATGGGCTTACAGGAGAATTCATTCGCTCCAATGGTGGAAATTCACAAGAAATACGAAACAACATAGGTGTCCGCACTCGCAGCCCTTGATTGTAAACTTATAACAAAACCATAGGAGAATTGGCCTTTCCACCATTTAAAACATCTGCTAAAAGCAGAAAGATCATGGTGAAGGCACATGAATATGTGGTACTTTTTAAGGTTGTAGTTTTTAAGGTGTTAACTTTTAATGCAATGTTTGTTTTACGGTCATTATTCAAGTGTCTTTGTTGGGGGTTTGGTTCATATACTAAATATATGTGGATTGTGGGATTCTCATGCTTTTTTATATATTATAAACTATAAAACTTGTGTAAATGAAGTACACAACTTGTCCTTTCGAGGATAGTTGTATGGCTGGATTTGTGTTTTACTCTGAGATTTAGGAAGTATAGATAGTTTGTTTTATTTTATTTTATTTTTACAATTTTGTTGCGGCTTATATTATTTTTCAACTTGCATTTAATAAGTCGATATCGAGATCTTATTGTTCCAAGAAGCATAAATCTTACATTTAAATTTCACTAGATGCATAAACATTTCATTTTTTATTTGATATGTCCATTCACTCAAGCAATGTTTGTTCTTTACTAATTTTAATCGAATTTAAATTTAATAGATATCTTCGAAATAGAAATTTGTTATTGTGGTTCAAAACTTCCTATGTTCTCTTATGAAGGAGTAAGAAATAAATACTCTTAGGGAGGGAAAAAAAAAAAAAAAAAAACAAGATCATAACCAATTATAACCTTCAATCATCCTCATCATTTTGAGTGACCATCTAAACCAAATTTATAAAGTAAAGAAGGTTAAATACTGGCATAAGGAATTCAACTACATCGTCTCGTTTAGTTTGATAAATTCAAATACACTTATTTAAACAATTGAAAAAGTAACTACCACAGAAAAATAAATATATTTATTATTATTATTATTATTATTATTATTATTATTATTATTGTATTAAATTTAAGAAATACAAATCAAGTGCCCCACAATATAATTTACATTGTGGAAAATAGGAAACTCCACCTATTCATTTGCCTTCTCATTTAGCATGGTAAATTCTCTATTCTAATTCGTGTTCTGTCTCTTATTACATGACATGGATGATTGTAGAGTGTATGACATCTATAACCCTATATTTTTATGCGAAAAGATTTAATTCTCTATTCTAAAATAGTGTCCGTCTTCTGTTCCATATCTTAAATACATGATAAGTATATTAAATCTTTTCGCATAAAAATATAGGGTTATAGTCTTATAGATGTCATACATGATTGTGGAGTGTATGATATCTATAACGCTATATTGTTTATCTTCATATTACAAGAATTGATTGACTTAATTATTTATATCCTTAATTGATTATAACTCAACTTTTATAGTATATTAATTTAAAAATCAAATATTTTCACTATTATATAGTAGCTTACTTTCTATTTTAATAAAGTTAAAATTAGTATATGTTCTGTTATCTTTGTAATAATAGAAAAATTTTGTATGCAAAAGAAGTAAATTGTTTTTAATACCATGCAATAAATTACAAAAGAATGATATCTGTATTTTCTTCTTGTATTGCTTCAAAAAAATATTTTTTTCCACATATATGTATTTATTTATGATTAAAATAATATTGGTTAAAGTTTTCATTATTTATTTTATCTTTTTCTTAAGTTATAAATGAAATAATATGATAAAAATCCAAATATCAACCAATTAATCTCACTTTTTGTCCAAAAAAAAACAAAACAATTAATCTCACTTCAAAATGGACGGGAAAAAAGGGGAACCAAAAAAAAAAAGAAGAAGAAAAGCTCAGTTGTACGTTGAGCTGTGTGGGAGACCTGCACTTCGCTCTACTCGTCTTTACACACATACATATAAACTGAACCGAAAATTGCGTTAAGAGGCCTGCAAATTCTCCTTTTGTCCTAACACACAGCAAGTCATTTTATCGACTAATTTTCAGTTGAAAGCAAGCAGATCTCTTTACAATGGCTCAGCCGCTTGTCAAGAAAGACGATGATCGCGACGAAGAAGGTTTATTTCTGGAATTCAATTATTTATTACTGCGTACTCGAATCTACGATGAAATTGTTCGATTGATGTAACATTTTCCATTTACATTCCGGTTTTATCTAATTTGAAATTTACTGTCAGATCTGCGGTTTGGTTTAATTTTGGAAGACCATGAATGATATGCTATGAATTAGAACGCTAGACAGTGCGATAAAGTCAAGCCATTAGTGTATAAGATTTGTAGTTTAGTTGGCTTCCTTAGGGCTGCGATTTTGATTTAGTAATTTTTGGAGCTTGCAACTATGTCATTGTTTTGCCTACCACTTTGTGACTTGCAACTGATTCAATTGCGTTTTGCAATTACATTGTGGCTTTTCCTTATTCAATTCACCTTTAGATCCGCAGCTTCTCGTGTTCATTAAATGATGAGTGTGAGGGAATAGGTGAGAGTCCAACAAAGTTGATCAATCAGGTTATGAAATTTTTAAATCGTATTTAGGTTTTCTCTTCCTGTGTTTAAAGCTGGAAGCATATGATTCCATTGATATTTCCTCCACTTAGAGTTAACGAGTGTGTTAAACGTTTTCATAGGACAGTCTAATTGTGATAGAATTAGGATGCCAAATCGGAAAGAGATTTGTAGAATATTTATTAATGGTGGGGATTTGGTTATGCCGGAACACTTATATTGGGTTTATTCTGTATAGAGCCATAAGAGGTTTAGCATGATACCTGTTCATTTAGGTTCTTAGTTATCTTAATATTTTGATGTAAGGATCAAGAAAGTTCTTAATTTAGAACTTGTCATAATTTCAGCGGATTACTCCCCATTTCTGGGGATCGAGAAGGGTGCAGTATTGCAGGAAGCTAGAGTCTTTAATGACCCTCAGTTGGATGCAAGGAGATGCTCGCAGGTACTGCTATTTGCTGTTATGTTAAATCAAATATGTTTGCATTTGGACCGAAGGACTTGGGAGTCAAGGATTTCAATTCCATGTTAATAAATCCTGAATGCTGGATAATTTGGAATCACAATAGATTCAAATCTTTTAGCATTTATCTTGAATTATTTTTCCATCATTGTGGTGGATTTGAAATTCATCTAATATTATTTAAAATCCATCGATCCAGATTTCTTTGTCAAATTCTGAAACCTTTCATCCAAATGTAACCTAATAGTTTTTAGTTTTATCCTTTTATAATTGTCTTGAATAAACAATTATTAATTCTAACTTTCTCCTTTTTAGGTCATCACGAAGCTTCTGTATCTTCTGAATCAGGGTGAAACATTCACAAAGGTTAGACTCTGATTCTGTTAGAACCCGCCCATCACCCCCCCCCCTCCCCGCCCCCGCGGCACCCAAAACACCCATTATGTATTGGCATTTTAATGAATCATCAATCATGTCATGTTATGTTGGAAATCATATTAGACATGTCATATGAGATGCCTGTTACATGTGTCCTTCATGCACTTGATGCATCAAAAACTTGAACAAAAAAAAAAAAAAGAAAAAAGAAAAATGACATATTTGATGACGTGTTTAACACACAATCGACAATGTGTAATGCACAGTTGGCAATGTATTTGACTGGTTTCAGATGAATAGGGTATTTTCTCGCATATTTAGAAACATAAAAGTGATATATGAATTAACTAAAAATTATCTAAAAAAAAAAATATTAAAAGGAGTTTTTCCACAGTTTAGTATTACACTGTCTTTACATCTTTTACTTTTACATAATTATGAAAGTAGTACCTCTTTTTTCCTTCCCAAAATTCATAGTATACAAACTATATTTGTAAAATTCCAACACAATCATAAATACAAACCTTTTCTTCATGTTTGCACCAATATCTCTTTTACAAACTGGTTATTAATTGCATTTTGACATGTCTATGGATATATACATATGTAATAATACTTATATACCAGAAATATACACACATACATATATATGACTGTTGTGTTGGAGTTTTACTGTGTCCTAACTTTTTCTGGTAACATCATATCACCATGCTTGTATTAGTGCAGCATGGTCTCGCTCATTCAAAAGTCAAACGTGCGTGTATGCACACACACACACACACACAACAGGTTGCTTGGGCATGTACACATATATTGATAGTCACTGCCAGTGTTGCTTGCAACACAAATACAAAGGCCTGTTGAAATGTGCACAATCTTAAAATAACGATGTATCACCGCATGTTTAACTTGTAGACAGCTATTTTTAGCATTCAGAAAACTTTCAAGGACTTATTCTTTGTTATATGTCATCAATAGTATATGTTATGCTTTTCATCACGGTTCTTGCACGTTCAACTGTCACTGCATTAGATTTCTCATTGTTGAGTGGATGTTTTATTTCCCCCATGCGGTTAGGTATTCCTGATCTCAGAGAAGCAGTTGGCTACAGTAGGTTGAATATGGGCAATTCAAGGACGAATTGAAGTGTTAACTGAGAAAAATATTACGAACCTTGTAAACTGACTTTAGGAGTTGACAGTCTTGAACTTGTGTTCACCAGACTATTTCTTTTGCAGCATTCTTAGTAAGGATATTTGTGCATTGATTGATGATTTTCCAACAGATTTCAAGTTTACTATTTTCATAGTGGTATACAACCTTATATTTTGATATCGATTAGGATATTATTTAACATATTTTAATCTGATTCCTAGGTTGAAGCTACAGAAGTATTTTTTGCTGTTACAAAGCTGTTTCAGTCTAAAAACACTAATCTGAGAAGGATGGTTTATCTAATAATAAAGGAGCTTTCTCCTTCTGCAGATGAGGTAACTTAGGCATGCATCTAGTTTTTGTTATTAGTGCTCTCATATTGACGCCCATTGGTTCCCACCAAGGAGGTTTACAGATGTTGAGGATGAACTCCTTTATTTTTGGCTTCAAAGGTTATCATTGTCACAAGCTCCTTAATGAAGGACATGAATAGCCATACTGATATGTATCGAGCAAATGCCATCCGTGTACTTTGCCGAATTACTGATGGAACACTTTTGACCCAAATTGAGAGATACCTGAAGCAAGCTATTGTAGACAAAAATCCTGTGGTTGCCAGTGCTGCACTTGTGAGTGGTATCCATCTGCTACAGGTACTATTTGATGTTTATGGAATTGCTCAGATTGGAGTTGGTTTGAATTTTTCTATGCATCAATATTAGTATAATTCTTTTGACAGACAAATCCAGAAATAGTCAAAAGATGGAGTAATGAAGTACAAGAAGCCATTCAGTCTCGATCTGCCCTTGTACAGTTCCATGCACTTGCTCTGCTCCACCAGGTAAGAGGGCCGGTTGCTCGGTATTTGGTATGGGGTACAGCTTAGGTGTCACATTTTAGGTGGATGCCTTAAACGTCTCTGCCGATGGTCTTATTACTTAACAGAATCTTCCTTGTAATTGTTTCCCTTAAGCATTTCTTGTTTCCTTTAGACCCTGCTTGTTATTTTGTACCTCATGGAGGTCTTGTGAGGATGGAAATAACTCTTGTGAATTGATTATTCACTATATTTTTCTGCAAAGTTTAGGCTGTATCTTTGTCCTGCTTGTCAATCTTGGAATGTGAAAAAGATGTTCCATTCAATTCTCTACATCAGTTGCATAGATCATGGCTCATATGGTGTTTTATGTGAAGGATTTTCTTGTATAAAAAGCCTTGACCCGCTTTGGTTGGATTGACATGTTATATTTACGAGCTTGCAGATACGACAGAATGATCGGTTGGCTGTTAGCAAGTTGGTTACCAGCTTGACAAAGGGCACAGTTAGATCGCCTTTAGCTCAATGCCTTCTGATTCGCTACACTAGTCAGGTAATGTTGTTACATGTGTGATGGAGTTGAGGCGTGAGGTGGGTTAGGATTCTTTCATGTACAAATAAAGAAGTTGTCATTGAGATATATAGGTTATCAGAGAATCAGGTGTTAATACCCAAACAGGAGACCGTCCATTCTACGACTATCTTGAGGGTTGTCTCCGCCACAAAGCTGAAATGGTTATCTTTGAAGCAGCTCATGCAATCACAGAGTTGAGCAACGTGACTACCAGAGAGCTGACTCCTGCCATAACTGTGTTACAACTTTTCTTAAGTTCTTCGAAGCCTGTGCTAAGGTTTGCGGCTCTCCGGACTTTGAATAAGGTTAGTGCTCTTCTAGTTATTTCATATGTACTTTTGCAGACTGTTTTGTTTTTGCCAGTGTCGTATGATTTGAATAAGTGCTACTTATGCTGGCTTTCTTTTAATCAAGTGAGTTTACTCATTTTATGTATTTTAAACTTACAATGAATGCAGGTGGCGATGACACATCCCATGGCTGTAACCAATTGTAATATAGACATGGAAAGCTTAATCTCAGACCAGAATAGAAGTATAGCGACTCTTGCCATTACCACTCTACTGAAGACAGGCAACGAATCTAGTGTTGACCGCTTGATGAAACAGATCACCAATTTTATGTCTGATATTGCTGATGAATTCAAGATTGTTGTTGTAGAAGCTATAAGATCATTGTGTTTGAAGTTCCCCCTCAAGTATAGGTCTCTGTGAGTGATTTCAGAGTTTTCCCTGTAAACAGAAGATTATAACTTTTCATGTTTCATGTCTTTCGTATTTCCTTTGCTGTATTAACGTGGTTTAAATATCTAAAATATTTAACCTTCTTGGTTTCCCTTAGGATGAATTTCTTAAGCAATATCTTGAGGGAAGAGGGTGGGTTTGAGTACAAAAAGGCAATTGTTGATTCAATTGTGATTTTAATTAGAGATATCCCAGATGCCAAGGAAAGTGGATTGCTGCACTTATGTGAATTCATTGAGGATTGCGAATTCACATATCTTTCAACTCAGGTTTATTTTTGGTTTCTGGATACTATTCTTTTATTTTTAGACTCCTCTTCCTTGGCATATGCTAGAATGCCTCGATCAATCTGAGTTTCATTGTTCTTTATTGTGTTAGATACTTCACTTTCTTGGAAATGAGGGGCCGAAGACCTCAGATCCCAGTAAATATATTCGGTACATCTACAATCGAGTAATACTTGAGAATGCTACTGTCAGAGCCAGTGCTGTTAGCACACTGGCAAAATTTGGTGCCATGGTTGACTTATTGAAGGTAAGACTGTGACATGATACTATTAGCATGGTGGTTAAAATCTTGAGAAATGATGCACTCTCTTTGCTGCAGCCTCGCATATTCATTTTGTTGAGGCGCTGCCTTTTCGATAATGATGATGAGGTCAGTTTTATAAGCATTATGCTTACACCTGTATAAATATCCAGATCATTGGTGCTTATTGCAAATTCTTTTTGTAAATGATTTCATTTTGCTATGTGAAGCTTATTACAAGTGTCATATCCTATTTATAGGTTCGAGACAGAGCTACACTATACCTGAATACCCTTGGAGATGGTTCAGTTTCTGAAACTGATAAAGATGTTAAGGAGTTTTTGTTTGGCTCACTTGGTATACCACTGACAAATATCGAAACTAGCTTGAAAAACTATGTAAGTTATTATGCTAATTTGGTGTTTATTTTAGGGTTTTGTTATGATTGTGTTCATAGTTTATATACAGCTTGAAGCTGTGATCTCATCTTGTTCTACAGATACAGGATCCTGCAGAAGAGCCTTTTGATATTAATTCTGTACCCAGAGAGGTCAAATCTCAGCCTCTTGCAGAGAAAAAAGCCCCTGGTAAAAAGCCGACTGGTCTGGGTGCACCGCCTTCTGCTTCCACCTCCGCAGATGATGCTTACGAAAGGCTGCTATCCTCTATCACTGAATTTGCAAGTTTCGGGAAGCTTTTCAAGGTTTGTGGATGAAAATTTCTACATGTAAATACCTCCTATGATTCATTCTGGTAATTTTCTGATTGGTGAGGTGCTCTATGAAATTGTTTCACATGATCAGTCATCAGCACCGGTGGAGCTTACAGAAGCAGAAACTGAATATGCAGTTAATGTTGTCAAGCATATATTTGACCGCCACGTGGTGTTCCAGTATAATTGCACAAATACAATACTGGAACAGCTTCTTGAAAATGTAAACACTCTTACCTTCAGAAACATTTGCTTCCTTTTGACCTTAGTTTGAGGATATATTGTCTTATGGTGTTCCTGCTTCTAGGTGACCGTTATTTTGGATGCTTCTGAAGCTGAGGAGTTTTCTGAAGTAGGAACCAAACCTTTAAGATCTCTCCCATATGATACACCAGGACAAACATTTGTCGCATTTGAGAAACCTGAAGGTGTACCGGCAGTCGGGAAGTTCTCAAACATGTTGAGGTTTACTGTTAAGGAGGTATCTTTTCCTTAGCTCAACTGTTCGTCTTAGATGAGTTTTTATGCATCACCTTCTATCTTGGGTTTGATGTACAGTATCCAGAGGAAAATTTAGTTCTATTAATCCATCAAACACTGACTGAAATCCCCGAAATCTCGTCTCCTTACATAATTAGTGGGAAATTTCTGATTCGTTAATGACTTCTATGCTGCTACTCCACTTCTTGGACCTTAAGGAAGTTATTTTCCAATACCTAAGAAATGGGCATGAGGGAGACAAGTGATGAGTGACTTATATTTATTCTTCTCTCACTCTCATTCGTACAACTAATTTTTGCTTTGCTTTTTTTTTAAAAGTTACTAACCTCGTGTACTTAGTCTTTTATGCTTTAGTTATTAATACACTGCTTAAATTGGATTAGGTTGATCCCTCTACTGGTGAGTCTGAAGATGATGGTGTGGAGGACGAGTACCAGCTTGAGGATTTTGAAGTTGTTGCTGCAGATTATATTCTTAACGTTGGTGTCTCTAACTTTAAGAATGCCTGGGAAAGCCTGGGCCCTGATGCCGAGCGCATAGATGAATATGGTCTTGGGACCAGGGAAAGCCTGGCAGAAGCTGTCAAAGCAGTCATCAATCTTCTCGGCATGCAGCCTTGTGAGGTTAGTTCTTTTCTGCCAAATACAAATAAGATTTTCCTTTGTTGTTGAAGCTTTGGGATTATAGCCACAATTTCCTAGTAAATTTTGTTAGAAGCTTAGATTAAGTTGGCTCTTTCTCAAGAAAAATACTTCCATCTTTCTGGTGTCAGCTCATCGCTTTCTAGGAAAAGCTGATCATTTTCTTGTATTATCGTTTGTTTTGCAGGGAACTGACGTAGTCCCAAGCAACTCAAGATCACATACGTGTTTATTATCGGGCATATACATAGGAAACGTGAAGGTCCTTGTCCGGTTGTCATTTGGCATTGATGGTGCAAAAGAGGTGGCAATGAAGTTGGCAGTGAGATCTGAGGATGAGAATGTTGGTGACGCGATACACGAAATAGTTGCCAGTGGGTAGTTCCCTATTCCCCCTTTTGTTTTGTATGTCTTGATTGAGGAATGCATTAGGGTTTTGTTGTGCATGGCTGAGAATTGGCATATCCATATTTTTTTTAGGATCAATTCTTTATTAATTTTGTGAGGGGTTCCATTGGACCTTATTTTATTTGGGTGCTGTGTCAATAAAGTTTACAATATTTCCCTCCCCGCTTTTAACCACATTTAGTGGTGGGTCATCACCTTTCTTCAGGTTTCAGTGTCTCCATGTAGTGATTTCTATAAAATTGTTATGTTTGACCCATTTTCATTACCTATACTCAACGAGTAAAGGTCTAGAAGGTATTTGATTTAAAATTTTGTTAAGCAACTGTATACAATTTCGCCTAATATTAATGTCAACTGCCGGAAACACAAATTGTTTGATTCTTCCCACTAATCCTTCTTTTGGGGCAAAAACCCTTGTGTCCAGAATGACATTGTGTTCAATTTATTTCTAATTCTCAGTGTGGCCTGATAATTTTTCATGTTCTCAAGCACAAGTCGCAACGACAATTAACCAGTTTTAACATTTAAGGAAGACATCAATAATTATTAATTCATGTTAAGGCCATCCCTTCCCAAATTTTTCAAGAATTTCATATCGCTGTATTGCCATGCTCCTATCATTTTCATGTCCAATTCAATCCAACAATAGTTCCCTTTCCCCATAAATAAATTAATAAAATTCAATAATAGATTTCCGCTATCAATTAGTATATATTTTGGTTTCTATTTGTCCTCTAAAGAGCTATTTGACAGGCTGTAATGGATTGAGTATATTAATTTGTAGTCCTATTAAATTGAAAAAATATGTAAATTAGTCCTAAATTTGGTAAGAATGATATCAAATTTAGACAATATTAACATAGTATATGTATGTATCTGATAAAATATTTAACGGTTCTTACTAATTACAATTTAGGGCATTATTGAAATTTTATCGCCTCATACTTACATATTTTCGGAAAGGGAATATTAATGATAGAACAGAGGGTAAATCTTCTTAGGAGGCCACACTTAAAGAACCCTAAATCTTTGATTTCAACAACTGTGTTGTAACTTGTAACCACGTTTGCCACTTTAGCATACAACAGCAATTCAATCCAAAAGTTGTTCCGTGTTTGATGAAAATTTTCCTTTTCATTTTTAACGAAAACAATACCAAAGCAAAAAGGTCTTCAACATCTCAGATCAATAGGGAACCAGGGGAAAAAATAATGGGAATAATTACCTCAACGTTGTGAGAGTTTTGTCTAATTAAAAAATCATTCATTGTAACTTGAAAAATTATAATTACATTCCATGCACATTACAATTAGATATTATCTGAAAATATAATAAATTTATTAAAATAATAAATAGGCCACTTAATGCGTAACAAATTAACTAAAATATTACAAATAGAATTCTTATTAACCTAACAATGTGGAGTGCCAAATTTTGGGGACAGGATCCCCTATTCCAAATGATGTTTCATCTCTTATTTCATACCTTTAAATACATATTATGTGTATTAACTATTTTCTTATAAAAATATTTAGTAATAAATGCAATATACATAGCATATATTTAAGGGTATGAAATAGGAGATGAAACACCATTTGTAATAAGAGATTCTCTCTCCAAATTTTGAGAGTGTTGTTGTAATTATTATTCCTAATTGATAAAGAAATAGGAGAACTTATATTTCTAAATTTACTTATTTTTTTTATCGAAGTCATTTCTGTAACCAAAAAAAAAACAAAAAAGAGTAAGCCATTTTTGTAGCACTACTATTAGCTAAGGCACCTCCCCGCCTCTTGAAACAACAATCCTCCCAGCCGGGCCAGCCGGCGAATCATCGCTCGCCACATGTCCTTTTTATTTACCGAAAATGTTAATGAGTAAAAATATATAATAAGACAAAATGGATGCAATCGCCACTGACACTCTGCATTTCCACTAG
>JACFYI010003825.1:1289020-1310516 GCA_014898755.1 Handroanthus guayacan | reverse complement strand
GTTGCTATGTCACAAGGGGCATGGGAGAAAAACATAAGTCCGCACGTGGATTTAGAGTGTCCCTTCAATTTCTCCATCAACTCATCTTCTATTTTCTTCCTCACCCTGTACTCTCAATGAAGAAGGTACTGAACTACTACCTTGTTACAATAAAACTCAGCCATTTGCCAACTTTCCTCAACATGTGCAATAGGCATGCTCATCCCTACAATAAGATGGTAGATTGATTATAGTATCTAAAAAGGAGACAAATAGTTAATTAAACAACCAAATGCATGGCATATTGGTATTTTTTCTTACCACAATCTTTTCCGGTATATGCAATCCATGCCAGAGCAGCCAGGCTATCAGCACCAGTCTTTAAGTGGTGGTAAAATTCAGATCGCCTCCCCTCTGTCAATGCAGAAGCTTTAGTGATCACTTCATTCAATGGCTTAAGGAATTCCACCATCCCTGCCATATCAGGTTTCTGCACATATGACAAAGCAAAGTGAGCCTCATAGCCCAGGTAGACACACCGAGAGAGAAGGGGGTATACTAAATGACCAATTTCAAGTCAAGTAAGTACATATGCATGCACCTATCAAAAAAAAGGTACATATGCATGCTTAAGGAAGCATATTAAATAAATCCTTCCTAATCAAAGATATTTTTGCAAACTGACACTAGAAATTTGATTGTGGAACATAAAAACTATAATACAATCGAATAAGGTTTTCTGTAATATGAATAAAAGTGGCACCAGTCCAACACTCCACTTCAGGCCTCCCTCATTCAAGTGCACGGCCAGCCCCTTCCTTCTAACGTGCTGCCTCCTCATATCTTTCATCAAAAGGGAAAAAGCAAAATCGGAATCAAACTCTAGCCTTAGTTTTACGAAATCTAGCAAAAATTCTGTCAGTTATTTATGACCGAGGCGGCATAGAACTTTATCCATCGCTTTAAGGAAGCTATTCAAATACTACAACCATGTCTAGTTGTTGTATAGTGGCATCAATACTAATTGGCATCAATGTCACTCACTTGCCAATTTATCAAGGCAGACTAAGAGTCTAAGACTTCACAACATAACAACGTCATATTAAGTGTCAGCCACAAAGCTAATTGTTCCAATTCTCTCCAGTATTTGATTGACTACACGCTCTCACATACAAAAGGAGCATGCGTAAAACTGAAAGAACATCGAAAAAAAACCACTGACCGGAGTTCGCTTGATTTTAATAAGAAGCTCCTTCTGCACATTAAATGCTTCCGCAATACTCTTAGACACATCCAGAACCTGTCCTCCAATCTTCCCCGCGGCGCTCGTAAGTCTGTTAACATACTGCGAAATCAGATCGTCGAACGCCACAATCGACGGATCCATCGCTGCCGCATCTCCCCCATCCTCCGGCGCAACTCCCTTCCAAATTCCTCCAGCAGAAAACGCCTCCAGCCGCGCAACTGCGGCTTCCAACCTCTTCACCAAACTCTCGTCCATATCCGTTCAATAGCTCCTCACTGTCAAATTTCCAGTCACTAATTCAGATATAACAGATCTGGCGTGTGTTCAAGCGTGTATATTACTATCTATCCGCAAAATTTCTTCAATTTTTTGATGACTTCTTTCCTTTTCGCCGAAAGGTGAAAGGTCGAACAGGAATGTTTATGGTGTGGTTTGCGAATATCTGAGACAATAATTTAGATTCTTATTTCCGCCACTTTATTGAAGAGAGTGGAGGGAATGTGGGGTTTGCAACAAATGTTCTTTAATTAGTGTCCTTAACGTTGAAAACATCTGTATTAGGAAAAGATTTAGAAATACCACATGACTGGCTGGATTCGACTCGAAGGGCATGTTTGGATTTATGTTATTTATTTTATTTTCTGAAATATTTTTGCAAAACTTAAAGTTTGGTTATATTATAAAAATATATATATATTTTTCAAAAATGTGTAAAGACAAAAATTATTGTAAAACATTTTTCTACCATACATTTATGAAGATTTTTCGTGTAATTGAATGGGCTGGTTTTGAGATATAAATGTGAATATTCCCTTCTATTAGGCGAGGCCCATGGCCTTGACATTGTGTGGATTGGGCTCGATAATCAATTTTTATGACGATTATTCAAGAGAAATTCTTTGAATAAAGTAACATTGACTTTACATTTTTAAAATAAAAGTACAAGGTTCAGATTCCACTTGTATATGTGAGTGCTCATCTACCGTATAGTCATATTTATCTGCTGATATGGTGGTTTAAAATATTTGAATAGTATTTAATTTATATATTTAATTTTTAAAATATATTCATGTTATAATATTGATGTATGATTGAATATAATCGTTTCTTTAAAAAATAAAAAATAAAAAATGCATGTTCAAGATGTGTGCATTAAATATATATTTTGTATGTACTAAAATATAATGCAAATTTAATTTGTGAGCATTTAGTAATTAAAATATTATTAATATATTTAATATGGATATATACATACATAGGTGAAGTAGGACTTTTTCTTGAGTTATAAGTAATTATTTGAGTTATTTAATATTAAGGAATATTTCAAGCATAGCACATAAAATCACGCCATCAAAATAACTATTTAAGGATTTCTCACTTTATATATAGTAAGTATATATGGTTAAGATATTTATGAGGATTCTTAAGTGGATTGTTATATAAGTGGCGACAGCATAACTTCTTTTTTTTTTTTTTTTTTTTTTTTTTGAGAAGGTGGTGACAGCATAATTAAAAATGTATAAATTATGTCTTTTGAGGTATTTCATTAGTAAACTAAAAACGCATATTTTTTATTCTTAAGTGGATTGTTATATAAGTGGTGACACCATAATTTTTTATTTTTATTTTTGAAAATGTGGTGACAGCATAATTAAAAACGTATGAATTATATTTTTTGAGGTATTTCATTAGTAAACTAAAAACACATATTTTTAATATATAATTATTGTTTATTGCTATTTGCATTGGATTTTATTGTGGAATCTCAAATCCAATCCAGCTATAAAAACAAATATTAACCGCAATAACCTAACCACAAATTGATTGGAGAGTTGTTCATGTCATCATATTTTGTTGGGACAATTTGTCTGTTTCAAACATGTTTGAAGTGCTTAAGAAATTATTATTCCAACCTATCTGGGGTCACTCTTTGATTTTCTAGGCAAATATGCTGATATATTGACCAAGAAAAAGCTATATCACATTGAATCATTTACATGATTATTAGAAAAGATCAACATAGGCAAGGCCCTCATATGTTTTCTTGCGTCAGATAAAGGGGAGAAAGGCTAGTTCATATGTGTCCACTATATGTGTGTGGAATGAAGGGGCGTTCGTAATAATAGGTTTTCAAAAACACTTTCCGTTACAGAGCTTTAACTAAGTTATTTTCAGTATTTGAAAACATTATACTTATAATTTTTCGAAATTAATTTAAAGCAGTTAAAAACTATGATACAAAAGCATAATCGCTTACTTAAAAGCATATCATAATAAAAAAGTACTTAATTTTGGAAATAATTAAATAACACACTGAAAACCAACAAAAAGTGATAATATTTGAAATTATAATAATATATTTTTATTAGAAATAGCTTACAGCACCTGCTTATGAGATTATAGATTATTATTGATTAATTTTAAAGAACTTATAACAAAAGTGGAGTTTTTTTTTTTTTTTTTTTTTTTTTTTTTTTTTTGTTGATGAAAAACAAAAGTAGAGTTTTCAAACACTCAAAAATAACTTTCAGCATTTTATGATCTAAAAAATGCTTTTCACAATCAATTGCAAACATCATCCAAAAGCAACTCTCTCCCAACTTCAGCAGCTCTTTTATACATTTTAACTTTTATTCTAAACACTCTCAACTTTCAATAAAACTTTTTCTTTAAACTTGTTTACAACTTTTCACTCCTCAAAAAAGCAAAAGAGATAACAAACACCCAAAAGTAATGTAAGGTACACTATATTTATTTGTGGAATATCAAGGGAAAAAGTATCAAGCAAGTACACTTTTTTCTTTATACATAAATATATTTACAACCTCATTCAGATAAAAGGCTCTATAAAAACAAGAAGTAAAATATGTCCTTTTGTATACCATGTTCTTCTATTTTGACATCAATATACTATAGAGGGATCCTTTTATTGTCTTTCCTGTGCTAGACTAAGTAGGCACTTCAATAGAACTCCTACCCTACTGAATCTTAGTACAAAATATAACCTCTGGCCAGCTCTTGGACCTCTTAGATGAATGTGAAAGCTTTGTGTTCTGCAACAGCAAGAGATTTTCCACTTGTTAATTGGAAAAAGTCCACATTGTCTCTTGAACTACCAAGATGATGTTTGCAACTGATTCTAAAAAGCACTTATGTGACTGAGCTGCTAAAAATTCTTTTTAAGTGTTTAAAAATTTTGCTTATGCTTTAAGTTTTCTAAAAATTAATCAACAATAATCTCATAAGCGATCATGGGGCTACTAATGAGGTGTGTAAGCAACCTTTGGATTATTTATGAGATTATAGATTACTATTGATTAATTTTAGAAAATTTATGGCATAAGTAGAGTTTCCCAATAGTTAAAAAGCTTTTAATCAGATAAGTGCTTTTGGAATCAATTGTAGAGATCACTTAAAGATATGCAGAAAGTCTCATTTTATTGCGAAACATGATGCTTCACATTCATTTATCCATGAGCTATATTCCACATATCAAGATCCACTGGCATTTCGCATATGGTAGATAGAGGAGTCATACTGAAATTCTACGAGTACAAAGTAGAAGCAATATCGAGTAGTGTACCTTTTCATGCATCATAAATGCTATCATCTCCAGCTAGGTCTTTCTTCATCATTATTCACCACTTCCTTTTGTGCAGATGGCACTTTGTTTTTGCCAATAGCTAGGGGAGGCAAAGGAATTGTATCCCGAACAGAACGAGGTGCCTGTAGTAGTGTAAAAACAGCCGATAAGCCAATATACTTGGCGAAAAGAATACCCAAAAATGGCCGGATAAAAGAACCCATAAGGCCAAATTCAATACACAACTGGGTGAGATTGGCTCATGTTTACATGTATGATCAATTGCGGGATTGGATTAAAGTAACCTTGGCTGTGCTTCTACGTCTTAACTTCTTTCAGATATATAAATTTAGGCAGTGTATGTTGTTCGGTTAATGGGATAGTCCCGGTTTAGAATAACTCAATGTGGAAGTTCAAGAAAGCCAATTTACAGCCATGCTCCAGATTATAGACATCTATTTATTTAGGAAGAGAATCAAACACCTCATAATCAGATTCCTAGATAAATGGCTGCAGATTCTACAATATTCATGATCACCAACAAAGTGTTTTTGCAAGTACGAACAACATTTATATTCACATTCATGATTCAACATGTCCTTAAAATCTCAATAAACTAGGAGAGAAAAGAACGCATAAAGAGGCAATACTTACAGCACGGAAAAGATATTCATCAGCCTCGAGCATGTGTACAATTTGCCCCATCTTTGGACGTTTGTTGGCATCCAAATCTGTACATCGAAGGCAGACCAATAATATTCTTTTGAAAGCTCTTGGGGGAGGAGGAAGACCAATCAAGGGGTCTAGCAACTCCTCACCACGACGACTTGCTACCATCCCTTTGAACCATTCAATTAAGTTCATCTGAAATTGAGAAGGTGTAAGAAAATGTATTATGTTGCATTTACAAAAGTAGCTGTTCTAAAGGGGGTAAGAAATGTTTCACCTCTTCAGGTGGCCTAGAATAATCTACTGGGCTCCTCCCTGTAATTATTTCCATTAGCAGAACTCCAAAGCCATACACATCATTTGCCTCATTAAGCATACCAGTACTTGCATAGTCAGGGGAGACATAGCTGTAATAAAAAAAGCAGACAATTGATGAGGAACAGAGTAATTGGCCACCCTCTTACTAACTGTCTGATTAATGGAAATCTTACAACCAAGGTTAGAGCAAAACAAACCCAAATGTTCCCATCACGCGGGTAGTGACATAGCTTTTCTCAGAGCCCAATAGTTTGGCAAGTCCGAAATCTGATACTTTTGCATTCCATTTCCTATCCAAGAGAATGTTGCTGGATTTTACATCACGATGAACAACTTTAGGTTCCAGTCCTTCATGCAAGTATGCCAGCCTGTGACAACATATAGAGATCCTGAAGTTAGTAACTAAATAGAGAATAAGGTGAAGATTGCAAAAGTACATGGAAAGAGATTTGGCAGTGGACACTAGGAGGTACTTAGTTTACAGTAACTCCCAGGGATCGTGCCAAAACAGAATATAGAAATGAAGTAGGCACAACAATGAGAAAAACGGAGGTAAATCAGTTGTGCGCAACCCACAATGCTTTGGTTCAAGTGCATAGTATTCCTCACCCTCTTGCTGTCCCAATGGCAATTTTCATCCTGATCTCCCAAGTTAAAGGGCTAACTGGCCCCACATCACCATGTAACCACTGCTCCAAATTGCCATTATCAATATATTCATAGACAAGCAACCTGAAAGATAATAAAATTTCCAGTAATTATATGACAAAAACCTTGGATGTCAACATGTAAAGATGACACAAGTGGTTAGTGTGATGTACCTTTGAGCACCTTCTGCACAATAACCTATTAGACCCACAAGGTTCTTGTGTCGTACTTTGCCAATGGCTTCAACTTCCACCTTGAACTCCTTCTCTGCCTGACCCCTGTTGACAAGAAGACAAGACGCCTTTGACACTCAAGCTAGAGATTTTTATAGCTGTTAGAACAGATAGCTGAAGAACCTAAGACTAAAGCATAAGTTTGAGCTCAAAGTTGTTGCATTTTTCCAGGTTGCTATTCCAGATGTAGCAAAATTTCGATGGTCAAATTCACAATTGTGGATTAATTCAGTCAATCCTGAGCGTGTTTCGTGGATCCCATTCTTTTGCTGAACAACAAAATGAAATGAATGATTACTGTGCTCCAGATGCTATGTCACCAAGATGGAGATCATGTGACACTGTGTGGAGACTGGAGAGCATAAATTAATCACAGAGATTAGAAATCATTTTGTGAAGTGCATTTTATAATCCCTAAAGGGGAAAGATTATACAGTGCAACCTTCAAAGCACGCCAAATTATTAGCATAAAAACCTTCCTATTTCAAACTTTTCATGCACTCTTGGGGCTAAAAAAGAAGTGCAAATCATGTTCTCCACTTGCATTACAAATATAAGCAACTTGAAGTCATACTGAGTAACCTGCTAAGTGAACAAGTCATGGCTTAAGATCTTTCATAGCCAGAATTTCACCTGCAACTATACTTAAAACAGTCAATATCATTTCCTGAACCACCATAAATTGTCCACTATACAAATCCAACCAAATATTCTACTTTACTAAAGAAAACCAATCATGAAGGAGCAAAATAAGGAAAAAAGGAACAAAAGATGTCCCAACTTAAAAATAGAGGCATTAAAGATAAAGTTATCAAGATGAGGCAAAGTAATAGGTTGATATTGCAAGAGCTAAAACAATATTAATTAAAAGTAAATCAAAGTGGGTTTAAAGTTGGCCCCATGGGTAGAAGATGATAAAGAACACAAGAAATAAAGGAACCAAAGCTACCGTTTACTTTGTTTTTCTCTAGTCCCTAGTCAAAAGAGACAAAAAACTTAACTCCCACACGCACTCAAATCAATAAAATCCCGATCTAGGAAGCTTTGATTCCTTTCCATTCTATGGAAGTATCCCTACCAAACTCACAGCATAACAATAATACAACTGCTACTAATTCGGCAAATATTACACCACTAATTAAAACCCAAATAAAAAACATACAAAATAAGAACCAAACAGTAACTAAAAGGTGGAAAGAAAACTATGTACTAACTATAAAATGAATTTGCCTAGCTCAATCTCAAAAGCTAGTTTGCAAGGTGACAAGAATTGTCTAAAACTATATAAAGATGCTACAACCTTTACACTTTTCCAATATAGAATTCTATAGGCATATGAATGAGAGCGTAAACAGAATTGTATCCTGACCATATACGCCATTATGTGAGTTCATACGCAATTGCTTCTAAGCGTTAACCACTAATTTCATCTACTTAAATTCGTCATGCATTATATGACTAACTGGTGATGCAGGTTTAATTCCATTATAATTTTCCTTTAATTAAGCTTTCAAATAATATGAATACAACTAGTTTAAGCTTTTGAATGAAGTGGTTATAGCGATGGACTTACTTGTTGTTCAAAAGATTTTTTACGGCAACTACAGAGCCATCGGGCAAAACCCCGCGATAAACAATGCCGTATCCTCCTTCTCCGATCACATTCTCATCGGAAAACTGATTCGTCGCAATTTGAAGCTCCCGCAAGCTGTACCATCTGCCCCACCCAAAGTTCCCCAAACCGTCAGTCGACGCCGACAATGCTGATGACGACTCGCTCTGGCAAGTGCTCGATTCGTTACTCTCCGAACTCCCCTTTTTGCTCTCAGACTCAATATCCAGTCTCCTCACCACGTCCTCAATTAGAAGCACTTTTTTGCTGTCATCATTCACAACTTCAGTTGCCTGGCCTTGATCCGGCTCTTTATCCTCTCTGACCTCGTCGGAAACCAGTGGCAGAAGTCCGGAACCCTGTTTGACGCCACCACGGCGTCGTTTAGAGTTCCGTCTACGAAGGAAGACAAAAACTAGAACAAAAATAGCGAGCATCAGCACAACACTGGCGACGATGACTACATAAAGTTTCTGGCCAAGAATTGTAGTTTTTCTGGTCAAAATCTTCTCCCCGGAGGAGTCGCTGGAAGCTGCCATTATTTCCGGGTCCGATACTCAATCCTGTATATATGTGCAAAACCGTATGAAAAAATATCACTAAGGCATCATATTGAGCTGAACGAATATGGAAACGAGCAGAAAATGGAAAAGTGAGACATTTTTTAGGTAGCTAGGTAGCGGCCATTGAAGGGATGCTGAAAAATGAGTATGAGGAAAAGCTTTTGCTACACTGAATTTTACAGAAAGTGCAGTGACGACTGTGGAGGGGACAAAGAAAGAGAGAAACAGAAGAGGAGCGTCCTGCCGACCGTTTGCGTGTTGATTGACCATGCTCGCCTCAACAGGTGGCAGTATACATGAAAATAGCCTCCTTTCGTCCTCCAATTAAGCAAATAATAACTGTTTGTTATTTTTATTTTTTATTTTTCAATATATAAGTCGTTTAATAGTATGAATCGCTAAACAAATCAACATAGTGGATGTAGTGCTAATTGGAACATGATTGTGACATGCATAATTTTATAAAGGGAGAAAATTATGTTGCAATAGTTATTAGCAGGTTAACTTTAAGAATATTTCAGGAAAAATACATAAAAATATACTATAAAAAAATTGTTTTTGATTCTCACACTTTAGATATACTATAGATTACAGTGTGATATAATTAAATTTTATTATTTATTTATTATCTCATAATATTTAAGTAAATTAGTTTATTCTTAATGCTTATAGAGAATGTTTTAGAGTTTGTTCATCTTCTTGTAATAAAATTAGCAACTTGTCCTTAATTTTGAGAAAAAGGATCAAAGTAACTAGACATAGTCGAGAACTTGGAAAGAGGCACATAATCACCTTCTTCTCGCGAATGGTAAGCAAGTAATGCAATTGCTGCCTATGGCCTTGAACCAACAATCGCGACCTATTGACTAGTCCACCTTTAAAATGGGTTATACGTGTTGGAAATTTTTTTTCTATAAAAAAAAAAAAAAAATGTATCCTCTTTAATGTACCGATCTCTTGGTAATACTCAGTTTGGATGTCAAGATTGCTATTGGCTCTTGTATTCATATGCACATCAATCTATTATATTAGAAATTACTCATTTATCTTATCAGAAACTTTTTATCATACTGTAATTGTTACAATTCTAGAATTCAGCTAGTAGCTACATTTCCTATTAAGAATGTTCTAGTGTATTCTCTAACCATTCTCTCATTAATGGAAAAACCTCAAAATATCAAAATACAAAATAAATTAGAATCCGAGACATGGTCGAGTTCAGACCTTGGAATTTGGATCAAGCATTTGATTAAGGGTTCCATTTTGTCATATGATCATATGATTGGATTCAAATTATTGTTGGGCCCAATAATGCACTGTAACGTTAATACAGTGCACAAGTATGTTTCGATCTACAAAGTTAGCAGAAACACGCAAGTATGTTGAACAGATGTTGTCACTTATCACCTGCCAACTCAGCAGTAATATCTTGGTTTTATGCGCTCATGTCATATTCATGGCAACGGCTAACAATTCACTTCATTTATTCCGAACTCCCCATGGAAGATAGGCTTGAAAACGATGGAAAATTGCCGACATGTTTTTTTAATAATAAGACAGAGGTCTCATAATTTTTTAATAATAAAATGGATATTGCATGACTTTAAATGTCAACAGTTTCATTATTACGTGAGTGTAAAATTATCTTTCTATGATTAGATTTATTTGAATATTTTTCTGATGTATAGAAATAGAATAATAAGAGTTTTTTTTTTTTTTACTAGTTATTTTATGTGATATTCAATGATTATAGATCTATAATGATGCATTACTTGGGTGTACTAAATGCTTCTCTCATGAAAAATAGGGTTTGAAATATTAGATGCACCAAAACATTAGTAATTCGAATTAGACAGATAAGATCCCCGTGTTTCATCTCATATTTCATGCTTTAGATATATACTGTGAGTATTAAATTTTTTTTATAAAAGTATTTAACAATAAATGGAATACGCATAACATATATTTACAGATATAAAAAAAGAAATAAAATATCATTTAAAAATAAGGGATCCAATCCGCGATTAAGTAAATCGGATGTGAAAATCTGATCCATTCAGATTTTATTGTAAATTTTAATATATCTTTTATCTTCCATATATAATATTAGTTGAAAACTCTTAACAAAATATAACGAGTTTGACATTATACTTAATAATGTAGAAAATTTAAGTATTTTATTTACTAGAATAATGGATATGATTTTACAATATAGTTGTTATTTATTATTGTACAATTAAAATTTTATTATTAAATTCAGACTTGATATTAATAAACCCAGTTCTATCAAATATCTTGTCAAATACAGTAATAAAAGTTGATAATTAAGTTTGAAATCAGATTGTCCTTGTTTGATCCAAATATGACACACTGATCACCTTATACCCAAGCAAGTTCGTAGATTTTCTTTTCTTTTTCTATTTTATTTTCTTTGAATAACTCGTTTTAAGTATAAAACTGTAATTTAAGCATATACAAGCCATTTGCACAACGTTCCGCTAGGATTTGGGCCTCACACAAACTGGGTGTGCTATATGAACTAGCGCAAAATGCATACTGGACTAGTGTGTATAAAATTATCAATATATATTTTATATTAATATATAATGCAGAGTTAATTTCTTTATTTTTTTAAATATATGATTAATATATTTAATATGGGTATATACATATTTTAATATAAAAGGATAAATCAATGAATTATAACTTTTTATCAAATAATGAGTATTTATTACTGTAAATTAATATTATAACGTACTGTAGACATAATAGATTAAAATACACCGACAATATAAATTATATAACTATTTTAAAGATATCATACTTTGTACACAATTAATATAGATATAAGACATCGGGCACATGTAATGGTGACAGACATGACAAAGCATTATAATCTTAGTTTTAGTATTCTATTAATTTATTGTGTAGATACAAGATACATAATAAGTCAGCCTTTGGTCTTTCCGATTAGCACCAAAGTTGCGGATGCTCGAAAACTGTCGGCTCCTAGGCTGTGGAAACCTCCTGTCACTGGGCGGTTTAAAGCTAATTCCGATGCTGCGTTCCGGGATGGATTGACGTTTACTGCTATCGTCTTACGGAAGCACAACGGTTCAATCTTGTATGTTGGCACCAAAAAATTGTTTTGCCACGACGCTACCCTTGCCGAGGCTTCTGCCTTGTGCGAAGCAGCTAGGGTCTTGGATAGGCTCAAAGTGGATGGTCCTATTTTTGAAACAGTTTGCCTCAAGGTTGTTCGCATGGTTAAAGCGCCTAATGCCGCACTAGAATGGGCTGTCAAAGCCAATTATTTTGGAACTTAGAGCCTTTTGGGCTAAATGGCCTAGATGGAAACTTATTTTTGTTTTTAGAATTGCAAATTGTTCGGCTCATCATCTTGCTCAATGGGTCTCTTTTGTATTTTGGAAAGGGGTTTGTAGTCCTGATAACCGCCCCCTCGATGTGTTCTGTAATGGGAGCTTTCTCCTCGTTGACTCTTTTGATGCTAGTTAATTTGATAATATACTTACTCATTAAAAAAAAATCAATTGTATAAAAAGAGTTCGTTTTCAATTCAAAAATGATCCACATAAAGGTACTTCTCATATCTAGTAAATATATAGTGAATTTGAGATTATTTAATTGTGTAGCTCCCAAATGCTCAATATTATGAAATGGAATATTAATATTTGAGAGATCTTATTATTCGGTCGTTACTTATAATAAACTCTATATAACCTAGAATACATGTCGTGATCTTGATTGTACAATAGATTCATGTGATCTCATGCTGATGTCTTCAGCACCATATGCACAACCTGGTCTTGACCGTTCTCTTTGTGCTTTTTCATGTTATGGAACCTTGCAGCACTAGAATTACTATTAGGAATAATTTTTTCAATTTTTTGAAATTTGACATGGCCACCAAAATATTCTCATAAGATTTAAATCATTATTATTATACATCCTATTGTTAGTTACTTGATGAATAGTTGTAATTACATTTTAAAAATATAGGTATAATTATAATTATGGATCAACTGAACTAAAATTAAGGCGCGTAATCATAATTATTCAAGTTCTAGTGGTATTTTGATAATTATATTAAACTTTCGAGGCACTTATTCCTTACCATAAATATAAATATCTATATTGTATATAAACCAAAAGGGCCAAAGGTAGTCATTTTTTATTCGTCATGTTAAATGTACAAAAATAACGTTATTATAAAAAATAATGACAAAATAGTTATAAAAACTAAAAACAATATATTTTACATTCATTTTTCTTTTTTGATATTTATTTTTTATTTCATTCTTTTCTTTAATTATATTTTTCTTCGTTTCAACTTAAGTATGTTTAAATTTATCTTTTGATCATATTATTCTATATAATTATAAAATCATATAATAATATTCAATAATTAAGAAGTATTTGTCATTATAAAAAATAAATAAATATTTCTAATTTTATAAACTAAAAATTTAGTCATACGCGTCGAATCACGTGTGGTAATGAGGTAATGAGAAATAAAAAGAGACACCAAATTATCTAAAACCAGCTGATTATTCGTCGGTCTCCCGTCTGGCAAATCCTCTCTCAACTTCCTCGATTTTCCTCCGATCAATTGCTCGTCTCCACAAAATGACGACCGGCGGCGGTTCATTCAAGAAGAAGCAGCGCGTCGGCAGCAGCAGCCGCCTCTCCTCCACTCTCGGTGACCACGATTCCTCTTTCCCTGACGGAACCCTAGCTGAAGGCTCTCATAAAACGCCGAGTCTCCGCCGCTCCTCTTCTCATTCTCTCCTTCCCGTCGTTCCCTCATGCGCTGGCGGATTCAATGATGCTGCCACAGGTGATGTGGTCCTCTCGCTTCTCCTTGATAAACGACATTCTGACTACGAAATGTTTGAAGCGTCCTCCGATGCCGCTTGCTCTGTTTCTCCCGTGAAACAATCTGAGATTCCGATCTACCTTCATTCCCACGTTCTTCGCCGATCGAAATACTTTACCGCACTTCTCTCTGATCGCTGGCAACAACAGAATGAATCGTTTTCTGATAATTCCGAGAATGGAACCAAATTTTACCGGTTTAAGCTTTCTGTTTCAGCTACTAGTGATTCTATAAACCACCACGTAAAAGTTTTGCAACTTCTTTACTCCGATGATGTGTTGTCTTCAATTGATAGCGTTTCTACTGCGCTTAATTTACTTCCAATCGCGCTTGAATTGCTCTTTGAGGATTGCATTAAGGCATGTGTTAAATTCCTTGAGGCGGTGCCTTGGTCTGAAGATGAGGAAAATAAGATAATGAATTTGGTTCCTCTTTTGAGCAATGAAGAGTCAAAAGAGCTGCTTGCTAGGGTATGTCCAGTGAAAAATAATTCAGCAGACAAAATGCTCTATGAATTAATACTTTCTGCAATTTACAATCATCCAAATACGGCTTTTCCAAAGGCGTTTGTGGCGAAGCTGTTGAGGGATTTCTTGTCTAGGGAGTCGGCGAGGAGGGCTTTGGATCAAGCGTTTGAGTTGAGTTTGAGAGTTGTGAAGCAGTCGTTGGAGGAGTACTCTAGTCCAGATTTTAGAGGGGATCATAATGAGACAGAGGCTATTCAGAGGCTGAATTTGCACAAAGCCATGACTAATGGGAAGCACCTGTTGTGGTTGGTAGAGAGGATGATCGAGCTGAAAGTTGCGGATACAGCTGTCAAGGTATGGAGTGAGCAGGATTCACTCACAGTGGATTTGCAGAGGGCGTTGCGTGATGATGCATGGCGAACTATTGTTCCAAGTCTTCCTGCTGTTGTGCTTCGCTGCACTGGCAGGTTTGCCAATGCTGTTGCCACGGGAAACATTCTAGCTTCTACACAGGTTTGTCTTCAACGATATGTCCTTGTTTAATGATCTACTCTTTCCTACAATGATTTCGGAGTCAAGCTTTAAATTGTTTTTGTCGCGCTTGGTAATTCGAATTTGTATTAGCGGCAAATTTATGGTTTCTGACCTTTAGGTACGCTGATTTTGAATAGTAAATAAGTTTTCTGCTTAAATACCAACTTTGTTTCATTTAGACATAGCATCTAATGACTGGATTGTCAGCGTTTGCATCTGCAGTTTCAATTTTTGCTTATAACCTATGGTTGTGGTAAGGTGTGCCATGGGTGCCATACGCTTGAAATGTTTCCTGCTCAAAGTAAATTTGGGAATGAGATTAAACCAAAAGGCATGCCGTTACTCTTTTTGTCACCCTCTCTATGGATAAGATCAGTTATAACAAATTGAACATGTTGAAATTTTCATGGTTTATTTAGCTGCGGAGCTTGCATAAGAGGTTGAAGAAATTAGATATATGTTTGAGAATTAATGGTTTGCCATCCACCGTCCATTGTTTGGCAGAATAGGAAATTGGAGATCAAGTCTGAATTTGCTTTTTAAAGAATTTGTTGGCTTGGGGAGAGGCAAAATGCATTCTTCAGTAAAGACTTCTTAAGTAATTTCATCAAAGGACTGAAACACGTAAACCTCATGAGAAGTGCTGTGTATCATTGCCATGCATGTTTATGTGAGTAGACAGACTAAGCTTTTGAAATGGTATGGCTATCTGTGGACATCCCCCACCACCTCCATGCAAACGCACATTTATAGAACTTTAGATAAAGTATCAGAACTTTGTATTATAAAGGCATCATGTCTATTTACAAGACAATCTCATGTTTAGAATTAATGAAGTACATTTGGCGAATAAACACAAGAGAAATGATCATGAGTAACATATGCAACTTTTGCTTGATTTAAGAACCATACTTATTGAGATTTCCATAGATAATCATGAGTTAATATATGCAACATATGTAAGGACCATACTTACTGAAATTCCCGTGGATAATTTACTTCCTTTATGTGTACGAATTCCTGGGGGTTTTGTTTTTGGGTTTTTTTTTTTTTTTTTTGGGGTGGGTACGGAGGACGCTAACTTTTTTATATGTCTTGATTTCTTTATGGAATGGAGATTTTGATTTGCAAAATAATTTATATGGACGAATCGTTTAATTGCTGCAACTCGTGCTAAATGTGTCTCTCGAGTTTTGTGTCTCACTTATGTCTCAGGGAACAATGCTCGTATATGGAGAGAGCATATTCTCTTGACTTAGCATTTATAAATTCTGTATCTTGGTTCCTGTTTTTCATAGACTTGTCAGTTTGTCATCAACCATGCCTACATTGTGCGCAACAGGTTAGACTGAAGCTTGTGAAAGAGTGGCTTCCTGTGTTGATTTTATGCAAAGACAGTCTTGCATTTATGGGGACGAGTCAAAAATCACTCTACCTTGAGCTGGAAGAAACATTTTTAAGAATCATATCTACGCTCCCATTGTCGGATGCTCAGGACTTGCTGCAGCAGTGTCTTAGCTTTTCAACTCGTAATGTTGATGACTGCCCTCACTTGGTTGATGCCTTTACTACTTGGTTTCGGCGTGCAAACAGACCCCTACAGGCGGACTTGTTCGAGTGATGCCCTGTCTTTTGCAGTGAAAATTGCCATCTTTGCACGTTCAACTCAACTCGAGAGTAATGCTGCAATTGTACGTTGAACCTTTTGTAAGTAAAGCAGGTAAGTTTCGCTTCTCTTTGCAGCCTAGATAAACCTTCTGCAAACCAAGTAACTGTAGATTTTCTGCTTAAATCACGATCGCTTTGGTTTTCAAAATGTACAACTGATTTTAGGATGTTGTGAAGTTTCTGGGCTGTTCATCTTGTAAATAAAACTATCATGTACTTTTGCCATTAATCAGCTTAGAAAGATAGAACTTGTGCCTAAACCTTTTTGTCAGTGTTGTGCCTTTGCTTGATGTGCGCGCATGTATGTTTATATCTAGACACACAAAAGTACAGACTTGTTCTGGAACCAACTCAGTTCCAGATGTAATAATCATAAGCAAGTACTTTTGATGCACCCGTGTTTTAGAGTGCTTGCAATAGCTAGAAAATTGATTTCGGCTTTTAGTTAGATTTTGACCGTTTTGGGTGTTATGAGGTAGTAATTCTATTTTATGATTCTATAAAGTTAAGCAGGAGGGGGAAAAAAAGAACGAAAAGTTAAAAGCAACCTTCACTGAGCTTTTGCATGCTTTTTGTGATTTTAATTTTTATTTACCAACATTTGTAACTTTCATTATAAATCAACTTTTTATTAAAAAAAAATAAAAATAAAACTCTTACAGATACCTTCAACATATAACATGCTCTTAAAAGTATCTTGTTAACATGTTTTAAAAAGCTTATAATCTCCCCGCTTACATTTTGCCTGCACCTCTCATATGAGTACTTTCTTAAGGTCGTAAAATTATCAAATTCTGCTGTTTAAGACTTGAGAATCCCTACTGTAACTACATCAGGTCGACGAATTATCAAATCCTGCTGCTTAAGAATCACTCCTGCGACCATGATGTAAGATTAGAGCATAAAAAATGTCTGGGTCGTGTACGTATAAAAAAGGTATAGATCTCATTCCAGAGAGATTATAATACATTGAACAAACAAAAATACATCAGACTGCACAAGCTTCATGGCAAGATCTACAAGTCTACCCCAGTTGAACCCTATAACATCAGCTTCAGGAAAATCCGGGGAAGATTCCTGTGTCCACGGAATTACAATTTTATTCAGATTTTTTACCCTTAGGTTAAGGGAACCAGTGGGCTTTTGCATCAGTCTTTGGCTTAAGTCCACAAACACAAGCACATCAGCAACAGGTTGAATCCCATTTAGGACACTTATGTCAGATTAGTGAAACGTAAACGTATCATATTAGGCGCCTTCTGAAGTTTCTGGTGGTTCCTTGATACGTTCGAACTAGCAACCCGACTCCAATTCCTAATCCAAGACAAACACTTAGGCCAATTCCAACACCTACTCTTACGCCAGCATTGAACCATGATACTTCTCCATCTTCTCCGTCCAGATATTCGATTCCTGGATATGGACTGCAATGGCATTCCTCTTGTGGCTTATACTGTGGGTTGTGCCTCGACTGCAAAATCAATTGTAAAGGAAATGTCGAATTCCATTAATTACTTTGGAAACAAGGGAATTAGATAAAGTTGGTTGACTTTTCTTTGCTTTTGCTTTCTTAGTCTTGAGTGTGTGTAAACCGAGTAAGATCAAGAATTGCATGAAGTTCTCATAAGGGCTGCTTTAAGCATTGAGTGCTCCTTTTTCTACTTAAGTTGCATCTTGTTCTACAGAACAGTTCATAAAGCCAGAAGGGGGTGATAAAATCATCGACGGCAGGAACAAAACTACTTTCTTTCTACTTCTTGGCACCATAAAGTTTATTGCTTGCATGCATCTATATTTCATTCCTAAGTGTGCATATAATAAACAGGATTCATAGTAAAGGGACATACATTTAGAGCATATCAAGTGACAATGATTTTTTAATATTTTATTAATATTTCAAGTAACTACCCAACGGCATTTTATGCTTCCTCCATCTTGAAAGCTAGTATAGAATCCTGTGTTCTTCAGTGTATTATATGGGAAATCATGAAAACCAAGAGGTATTTAAGTTCATTTTTCTTCCATCTAATAAACCAAGATTTCGCATCAAACTTCTGCATGTACCAATTAATAAATTTCTTGTCTGCTATCCCCCATTGAAAAGTGACCACCAAGTGGACAAAAACAAAAGTGCAATATTGTACAACTATTGTACATAGAAACACGTGCCGCGGTCCACAATACTCCAGGATGTGGTTTTATAATATGTCTGTCAGGGTTTGTGTCCCAGGAAGATTGCTGTAAGAATATTCCATTTTGTGCAGGAATTATACAAATGCCACAAATTAACAGTATTAAGAGATATGATCCAAAAACGTAACTAAATCACAAGCCCAATACCTGCAGTGTGAGGCTGGAGGATTCATCTTTCTGGCTTTGAGTTGCTTCATACTCTGGTATCGATTTCAGCATCCCTTTCCACATTTGCTTCCTCCTGCTACTAAGCTGCAAAGTTTTAGTCAATATTATAGGACTACCCGAGAAGCAACCGGCCAAACAAACCTCAATAGCTGGCAAACTAGATTCCATGCCCGCGTATTGATTTTGATTTCCCTTGAGAAATCCGGTGCCTGCTGGTATTTCCGACTCACAAAACATGCTCCAACTCTGCCCTTGATACCTCGACTCCCCAGTGAATCCGTTGCCATGATTCAACTCTAATGTCCCAGATAAAACCAACACATCTTTATGAAAAACCTCGAACTTCGTGCTTCCACTCATCCTAGTGCTATCTGTACTCACGAAAGTGACTTCCTCAGATCTCTTATCTAATCTATTCCTTT
Organism: Handroanthus guayacan; assembly: GCA_014898755.1. Lineage (NCBI taxonomy): Eukaryota > Viridiplantae > Streptophyta > Magnoliopsida > Lamiales > Bignoniaceae > Handroanthus > Handroanthus guayacan. Next base: position 1,291,316 of record JACFYI010003825.1, on the reverse strand, counting down.
TCAAAAGGGTTGATACACCATCAGAATATATGCTAGTTCTGACACAATTCACTTCTAGAAGAGTATCGCGATTCAGTGGAACATGGTTAAGTGTGAGGTACTCCGGCATTGATTCATCATCAATCACACATTTGCTAACTCTAACATAAAAGACTCTCAAATCAAGCCACTGAAGAGATACCTTAGTACTGGGCGGGTACGAAGAGTGCCTCGTGGGAGTGTGGCCGTTTTCCGTGGCTCCATTCTCATTGAGTTCCTCGTCGGAATTCTCCATATCTCTTAAGCAAATTAAGACTTCTTCTTCATTAACATCCATCAAACCTTAATTGATAATATGGATTGTGAAAACCGATATAAGGGAGAGTTATATCACTGAAGACAACCTGAAAATATGCCAGAAGAGGAGTATGAAAATGATCCACGAGAGTTTCACACATGTCAAGAAACACAGAAAACCCAAAGAAACTACAAAGAAAGACACAGGAAAAACAAAAGAATTTCCAACTAAAACAAGATGGAAATTGTGTGGAAAGAGTCTGAATAGGAAAACTGCAAAAGAAACACAAATAAGACAACGATACGGGAATCCCTCTAACAAACGTTTATAGCATGAATTGGGAACTCAGTTGGGATGTTCGGCCCCTAAAGCAAAGAATTGAGCAGATGGCAACCAAATAATTAATAAAGCAGAGAAAAACAGAAAATCCAGCAACAACCTTGGCATAAGAAAACCCTGGGAACAAGGAAAAAAAGTAGAGGCATATATAAAAGCAGAGGAAATACTGTGAAAAAGAACTCCAAGAAGCAGAGTTGAAAAATGAACAAAAGCGATTACTAAAATCCCAGGTAAATTTTTCTGCTGATTTTTTTTGAAATTCCAAAAAAAAAATAGAAGAAACTAGACTGTGTTGGCTTGTGCTACATTGTAGTAAGAAGAAATATAGAGCAATTAGAGTGAATAAGAAAAAGGAAAAATAAAGTAGAATTAACAGCAAAAAGTTGCCAGCTCCTATGGGCGTGGGTGTTGAGAAGACGGTGCTGTAAGTAGTGGTAAAACTGCAGAAATTATCTTTTGTTGATATAAATATGCTGAATGCGATCAAGGAATGAACTAAGAGCCCATTAATGCACCAAAAAAAATGTAATCAGCTTTCGGTAGTGAGAAGAAAACCGAATTTTGCAAGCACGACCCCCAATAAAATACTCAGCGGTAGACGACACCATCGCCTGCTCATGCAAACAAACAAATTTCGCCAACTCCTCAACAAGCGGCGCCCCCTTCCCCCCCAACCCAAACCCGCACTCTGAAACAAGAAGATCCTTTTCAATTGTGAATCAATTGAGCCATACTTTATTTAAAATCAATTTTAATGAATCAGTCGGGTTATAATGATTTGTAATCGAAGTTAAATCCAAATCGAGCACATGTATTTTGATATTTTGTTATCTGAAATCAAATTAAAACTAGTCGAATTCTATGTTTTAATTGGTATTTCATCTTTTATTTCAATTTGTTGATATGTCCCAAATGTATTTTGTGAAATTTTCTATTCTACTATCCAATAATACTGCCATATGAGTGCCACGACATTACCCAATAGGAAGCAGTAAACTTCTACAACTCATTGACTTTACAGAAACAAAACCAAAATATCCTGTAGATGACTAAAATAACAATTTATAATGACTTATATATGAGACTGGGTGCAACGTGTCGGATGAAAAGTGGGACCCCCATAATGTTCCAAATTCCTATACCTTGCTATCATTGTAGGGGTGTTTGATATCAGCTACTAGGGTAGATTAGGGTATGTGAAATACCATAATTTCTTATTTGATAGGAGAGATTAAGGAAGCAAGCCTGCCCGATGAATGTGCAAAGCCCGCACTATTCATGCTACTAACCTCTACTATAATCTCACCTTTGGGGGTGAGATTGAATCACCAAAATTGGCTTATAAGAAATATAGGGTATTAAATTACATTTTTATCCCCTAAAAATATATTTTTAAATTTGATAATTTAGTTTTAAATCTGAATTTATTATTATTATTATTATTATTATTATTATTATTATTATTCTTTTATATATTTATTTTTTTAATTTACTTGTTTAGTTTTATTTATTTATTTATTTATTTTGGTTATTATTATTATTATTATTATTATTATTCATTTCTTAATTTTTTTTATTTTCTAAGTTACTTGTTTATTTTGTTTTATTTATTTATTTATTTATTTTTTCATTTATTTATTTATTTGTTTTATTTATTTATTTTTTCACAAATAATTGGAC
>JACFYI010003825.1:1272640-1288920 GCA_014898755.1 Handroanthus guayacan | reverse complement strand
ATCAATACAATTACAGCAATATTTTCTAAATATATATCAACAACATCCATTTAGAAATAGCAATTTATATTGATGAAATCAGAGAACTGATCATGCAGATATGCATTGCTATAAGGCATAAAAGTACAAATAATTCACAGTACTTGAGAAATGAAGACCGCCAAAAATGTACAAATACATTCAACTATTATCCATGTCAAAAAGAGTGAAGTAGGGAGGTTTCTTGCTGGCATATCTTGTTTGAGAATTCTATAATGACTCATACCGGGAATTGGCCACGGCAACAGAGAGCATTAGAATAGGAAGATTGACCAACGATGGATGTTGTCTGGAACTTTGTTCACCGAGGAATTGCAAAATCTAGACATACAAAGAGGAAATGAGTTGAAAGAACAGATCGCGTGCATAATATCAACCAGAAAGAGAGGGAAATGATTATTACTTCAAAGAATTCAACATGATGTGATAATGTACAATACAAGACTTATTGGGATTTAGGACTGCTCAACATCAGATGAAATTAAATTGGGGAGTGTGATGTGGGACTTCCTAACAAAAGAGCTACTAAACTACACTGTGTAGTAGGGATTCATTACTAAACTTGTTGATGCTTCATCACTTCCACTTCTTTCAAAAACAAGCATTTTCATCAACATATATCCTACAACTGCCACTATTCATTTAGCTTCAATGCATCAAAACAAGAGGAAGAACACGATCCACTCAATTTTCATCATCCACAACCAGTAAACAAAGAAAACAATAACAATTTAACAATAAAGATAAGTGTGAAAGAAGAGAGATGCATAAAACTCTTTCCTCTATGCTATTTGCATACAACATAATAGCTCTCCCCAGCATGGACAAAAGTCAGATGATGAAATCAAGCTACAGTCATGTTAAAGCACCACTATTATATTCTTATGCATGTGCAATTTGAAAATTAAGAATGAACTGAAACTAACATGACTTAATTCATCTCCAGTGCAGCTGATACATATACTGTGTTGATTCTACAATTCTAATCATAACTTCAAACTTAACATATAAACAAAACCATAGGACTAAGTAAGCAGATGATCACATGAATCAAATTTGGCTAATTGATCAGTGGCTTCACTATATGAAGAACAGAGAACGACCAAATGCGTGAAAAATTACTAGAAACGGAGTGCATATTTCCTCAATCAATTCCATTTGAGGAAAACATTATAAAGAACAAAACTGAAGGGAATACAATATAGTAACCTTGAGAAAGCCAACTCCAACATGAGGTATCCATAGCTAAATTGGCCTTTAGTCGAGCAGCTGCAACTGTACTATGCAGTGGTAGCATCGTCTCTAAACTTCCCAACACAGAAGCAAACCTTCATAATCCAATGACCAGAAAATGATAATATGTTAACCTGTAATCCTTTTACTAATTCATTTCTATCTTAACGTACTCTGTACTTCAAAATTTTGCAAAAGATATCCAAATAATTTACACAAAATTAACTAAAAAAAACAGTTCAGCGGTCAACACTACCAACAACACATCTCATTGGACAGAGAAGGAGTGCTCATAATGCTTCACGTTGCTTACAGCGGTAGAAAAATGAATTTAATTACAGATGATAAAACTGCGAATGTACCTTGAAGCAGCACGAGGAAATGAGCTGGTCGAGGAAAAGAACGCGGAGGCAGGTATGGGATTTGGAGCTAAAAATTTCGTGATTGCATTAGAGTGAGAGCACAGAGACCTCCTACTGATCATCGCAGCGGACCTGCACGCCGATGCCATAGGAGATTCGGTAGAGAGGCTTTATCGCCCTGTTTCTGTTGTAATTATGGAAAGGCCCGCCGTCAGCTTAAACCCTCTTCCCTTTTATAGATTTTCTTTTTAATTTTTGGGTTCGCATTGGAATATTCCAAACGACGTCGGTATAGAACATAAATTGATTCTTTATAAATTTTTTTCCATTCCTTTTTCTTTTCAGATAGTAAATATATACTATAAATAAAAGTTCTCATAAAAACACGAATAATATATTATATCATATTTATTGATAATTTAGAGTTGTAATATATCATATATGATGCATTATTTTTTGGGGAAGGATAATGAGTGAAGACAACGGGGGAAATACCTTTGTTTAAGATATGTAATTATTTTCTTTTTTGAAGGAAATTATTTTTCATAAGGCATGATGCTGTCTAGAAAATAAATGATTGAAATGAAAAATTAAATCTTAAGATTAATGAAATATAAAATTTTGGTTTCAACTGAAAAATCAAAATGTACATTTATGAGAGTCATAAATTATTCATAATCATTTTAATGTATACTTTTCTAAAAAAAAATCAAAATTAATTATAAATGTCATGGTCTAGTAACAGTAATATCCAGGAACATCCATTGGAAATTAAAAATTTCTCACCATTCTAACTGTCCTAATCATTTTAGTTGAATCAATTCAACTCAATCCACTCGCAACTCTAATCATCTTATCTGTTGAATATTTAAATTTTGCTCATCCAAATTAGCTTGGGGCTCATTTACTCTGGTTGATAGGATAAGTAAGTGATAAATAAATGAATAATTGGATGTGAGATGGGATTATTCAATAGTAATAATCATATATTTACTTTGGGAGATGGAATTAGTGATAAAAATAATATTATATGTACATTGATTGATAAAGAATAATTGATTTATAATTATTATCCAAAATGCCCCTTGATGTAGGATAGAAGAGAGAGGGAAAATAAGAAGAAGAAAAAGAAAGATATCTTATAATGGTTATTTTGTAATTGGATTTAAAATCAATAAAAAGACAAAAAGTTGTCAAGCCCAATTAGATCATAATCGGGTTAATACTATATCAAGCAAATTAAACAAGCAGCACCAGGCCATACTTAAATCATGGCCTTAGTTTCATTTCTTATCAATCAAAGTAAACATAATATTAGCGTGTCTAGTTTAATATGTCAAACCCAATCTATTAATGTAAATGAACCCTTAATTTATTAGGTAGCAGGTATATTATCTATTCATCATTATTGATTTTTTCACAAGGTAAAATCCTAAACCTAATTATTTATCGTGATATTAATTATATCTTAACATTATCGTTCAACTCAACCTGAGCCATTATTAACACAAAGGACGTCATTGAACTTAGATCAAATATATTATTGAAAGAAATTACTTCATATTACCATTTATTCATTTTAAAATCTAGTACCTTTCATTATTATACGTTGTTTTCACATATTAGTATATATTTAATTTACTCTCACCTTATTTTTCAAACTGTTTTACAAATTTTTAAAATTTGAAAATTAATCGTCATACATAAAAAGTTAATCAATGATATCTTTATATTGTTATAATTGACCATAAATGAAAACAATAATGTCACATTCGTATAAAACTATATACTAATATACGAGCATAATTCATCATATGGTATTTTGATCTTTAAATGAAGCTTCAATAACCAAAGAAAAGAAGAAGAGAGAAACAAAAAAAAAAAAAAGAAAGAAAGGAAAATAGGAAAAAGGGCAAATAAAGTAGTACACACAAGAGTATAAACGTATTAGCCTTCACGGCCAGTGACCGAGGAGAACCAGAGCTACTGCCATTGTCGATCTCGTGCTCGAGTAGTGGACGCTCTCTGCAACGGGGAAATGGCCTCTATATTAGCTCGTAAATCCCTCTCTGCCCTTCGCGCTCGTCAGCTTGTAAGTTTTATAGCTCAGTTACTCATATCACTCTTTTTTTCTTTCTTTCTTTCTTTCTTTCTTTTTTTTTTTTTTTTTTTTTTTTTTTTTTTTTTTTTTTTGGCAATTTGTGGATTTCTGCACTGTAGTTTCAGATTTAGATTCTGAATACGGGCTCATGGGAATCATTAAATATAGTGGCTGCAAATAAAAGCCATGGAGCTCCTTTGTCGGTTGCTACGATTTGTTAATTGTCTAGGGTTTAGATCGAATTGAATCTTATTCGTCAATCAGGATTAATATTGTTACCGATTGATGGTGATTATATATGTAGGATTTTTGTAGTGATATTCGCCGGATTGGAAATTCTTTTGCCCTAATTGATAGATTGATGTTCGCTAATTTGCTCCAGAGAAGGTGGAATCAGTATTACTTTTATAACGTGCCTAGTTGGTATTAACCTCTCATAAATTGTTAGGTTTGGATGATAACAACAGAGAATCAATTTGGTTTCTCTCTTTTATTTAATACTATTGGGGCACTCTCTCTGATCATGCAATATGCTTACTGCTACATGTTATCATATGTTTAAAATTTCCCTAGCATTTACATACATGCTTCGGTGGATCATATGAAACAATTGGTTGCCTCCTCCTTGTTTAATTTTTGTTTGGTGGGGGTGTTGGAAATTGCAGGCTTTGGCAGGGCAAGCTTTGCAGAGCCCTGCCCGTATTGGGACGATATGCGGCGAGCGTGCATTTGCCACGAAACACTCATTTTCTACCGACAAAGGTTTGCAACACACTCCCCAGCTTTTGCTTTTTCTATTCATCTTGCACCTAGATAAACATTTTTGGTTATGAGTATCAATTTTCCTAGTGCTCATCGTGCTAATGGAAGTGCTTGCAGTCCCACACTCCCATCTACAGGTTTCGTCAAATTTCATCAGCTCTTTACTGGTTTTGCAAATAGAATAAGATTGTAATGGTATTCTCTGACTTATAACACACGGAAATAACTCTTTTGTGCTTGCACTAAATTCTTGGTGAACATAATTCTAACCGTCACACTCTAACACACGGAAATAACTCTTTTAAAAATTTTTATGTAAGCAAAGGGAATATTGCTCTTGCATGAGTTGCCGGTCATGCAAACAAAATTCTGAATAAGAAATACAGCTTTTGCAGACTGCCCCAAGTACCAAAAAGGAAAAATGTCAAAATAAAAGTGGGCCTTGGGGGAATTGGGGAGGGTAGTGCTCATGTTTTAGACCTTTGACCATCCCTTTTTGTATAATACCCATCGTGTCTTCCTTCAAATAGATACTGCTTGGACTTTATTGGATTTTCTCTATTAATGAATGAACTTTATAAAGATATCTCTAGAATTTCTCGTTACTATGGCCAAACCCCATTATAAGACCTACTTGAGAAAATCGATACAACAGTTATTTCAAATGCTGTTCTGCATATGATGTTCATCGAGTAACTGTTTAGATGTTGTAGACAATTATGGATTTTATTGTGTTAAAATTTCCTCCTATGCTATTAATTTCTTGGTTCTTTGATTGCTATAGATGATGAAGAAAGAGAAAAGCTTGCAAAGGAGATATCAAAAGATTGGAATTCTGGTAAGGAGTTTCTGAAATATATGTTTTGTCATTTCATTTGACCCTTCTACATTTTTCCTTTAGCATGTGATTATTCTGATTGCCTACCTGTAGTTTTTGAGCGGAGCATAAATACTTTATTCCTGACTGAAATGGTTCGGGGTCTGATGCTGACACTCAAATACTTCTTTGAGCCGAAAGTTACTGTAAGTGATTTTCTTCTCAATCTTCTTATTTAAATTGTCTCACAGAGCCTCCACGCACTTCTGTTTACATCATTACTTGTAACTGGGTGGAGGGAGGGTATTTGAAGCCGTTGTCTATTGGATGTGAGCAGTTTGGCTTATATGGGGGACTGAGCTAACCCTTGGGCTCTCCCTGGCTGTGGATGGATTATTGTCTGAGAGTTTCATTGTTGTGCAGATTAACTATCCTTTTGAGAAGGGTCCTTTGAGTCCACGCTTTCGTGGAGAACACGCCCTCAGACGTTATCCAACTGGAGAAGAGCGATGCATTGCTTGTAAACTGTGTGAAGCTGTAAGGACTGCATTTTAGTTCACTGTTTTAGCTCAAGTTATTACTAATCACTGCATCAATCATGTGAAGCCCTATGAATATGCATGCAAATCCGTGTGCAATTGTTAATGAAGTCTGGGTGACAGCATGTGCAGCTTTTTTTAATCAGCATGGCTTGGCCGTGAAGGACTTCTCTAAACATTTGTTTCCTGTACGATCTTATTATTTGCTTTTCTCATCTTACTTGTACCTTAACCCTTCTGTACAAGGTTGTTCTTTCAGTCTAAAAAATTAGTGCCACCACATCTTAGTATTAGGATATTGCTTGGTTATCTCCTTTTGGCTGCTTGATGTATGTCTTCCCCAACAAGCTTACATTGATCGGATGTTTATTTGCTTCTTCACAGATTTGCCCTGCTCAGGCAATTACCATTGAAGCTGAGGAGCGAGAAGATGGGAGCAGAAGGACAACCAGGTGAATATACTTGCTTTGCTCTCTCCCATCTTCATATCTCACACGTTCTGTTCCCTGTGCTCTACTCACATGTTAAATTCTTCAGGTATGATATAGACATGACCAAGTGCATTTACTGTGGTTTTTGCCAAGAAGCATGCCCAGTCGATGCTATTGTTGAAGGGCCCAACTTTGAATTTGCTACAGAGACTCATGAGGTTTGTACTGATCTCAGCAATTTGCTTAGATACTGGACCCCAAAAAAAAAAAAAAAAATAGGAACAAACAAGCTAATTACATATTTCTTCATGTAATAGGAACTTCTCTATGACAAGGAGAAGCTTCTAGAAAATGGTGACCGGTGGGAAACTGAGATTGCGGAGAATCTCCGATCTGAAAGCCTGTATCGATGAGTAGTGGGTCGTCCTTAGCGTCTCCAAACATGGATTTGGATCTCTGATTTCTTTTTTTTCTTGAAATGCATCCAATAAAGAGACCTATTGATCTTATGTACCCCTTTTAGTCTCTTTTTTTGTACTCTCAGCTTTTTCACAACAGTCTGGGATGAGAAGGCAAGAAAATGAATATTCATAAAGTCCTGTTGATTGCTATATTCTTGGCATGCATTGGAATTAAACTTTTGTTTAGGAAAATACCATCGCTGTCTGTAGGCAGCTAAAGAAAGTTCTTTGCTGCCATTTTGCATCGGTTTTTTTTTCTTTTCTTTTTTATGTTTAACAAGAGCTCGCTCAGGGGCCGTGCTTTGCGTGCTGGGGTTAGCATATGGCGAGACGCTAATAGGGCTGCCACCAATTGCTTAGGAGGGGTTGGTTAAGGCCCATGGTGAAAATTTAGGGCTTGATGATTGTGGTTAATTTTGAAATTTATAATCAAAATACGGACTTGTTTGGTTGGTTATTGTTATTAAGTCATGGTTGAAATGAAGACTCAAAATTTTCAAATATTCAGGTCATTCTAAAAGCTTTTGTAGTGCGGAGAAATGATTTTCTATCATCCAGAAATATTACCATATGAATATCTTTTTGTAGTTTTCATAACTTAAAAACACAGGTTAAAAACGTCCTCATATTCATATGGATATCTTTTCATAGATTTCGCAACTCAAAAAATTTTCATGCCTCTAGGCTCTAGAATTTGATCAAAGACTTTTGCTATGAGAGAGAGAGAGAGAGAGAGTGAGGGGGACATAGTTATCAAGTCAGTGACTTAGATTCGAATTTTACTTGAAATACTCATTCATTTATATTTTCATGATTGTAATTTAATATATATATATATATATAAGAGTAATATGAAGTTGAATTTCTCCCCTTTTGAATTATAAAGTTATATTTGTTATCAAAAAATTTCTACTCATACCATTTATTAATGATTAATTGCTAAAAAAGAGTATAATAATGTTAATATTCTATAGTCCTTTCTTTTTTTTTTTTTTTTGGGTGAAAGAGTTACTATAACTCCAATATTAACTTTTATAAAAAATATTAGGTAAATTTTAGATGCAAATAAAAGGAAATAAAGAAGCAACGATTATAATACAAGAGTTAAAACGACCATATCATTAGAAAATATAAAAGAAAAGAAAAAATGAAAGGGAAAAATAAAAATAAAAATGCTGACCAGTGGCAGTTCTTCAAGGAACAAAATCGCGTATCTACTGTAAACGACTTCTGATTGTCTCACAGATTAATCGTATGTGTTTTACTTCCCTACTCCACAAGCCAGGTTTCCCCTAAGCTTCGGCGGCGCTAACTTTAACACTTCTTCGCATTTCGGCTACTGCCTCCTTTTCCGCACCTGCGATTTGTCGAGGATCAATGGCGGAGGAAGCCGTGCTCGGATATCTAGAGAAGAACGAGGAGATATTAGATTCTGGGAATTTTGCTGAGGAGAAAGGAATCAGCCACGATGAGATCGTCAACGTCATCAAAAGCCTCAACGGATTTCGTCTCGTTGATGCTCAGGTTATTTTTCCTTCTTTGTCCTAAATTCAGCATTGTTCCTTGGGGCGATTTTTCATTTTTTATGGTGTAAAAGTTTAGTCAAGTTGGACGAGTGGTGACTGGCGAGGCTTGTAGAGCATTTGATGGTTAGCTCTGAGTTTTTGAAATGTAGCATTGAGGTTTATTTGGGGTAAATTGTACTTACAAGTATCGTGAAACTAAGGGAATGAATACGGAGATATCTCAAATTTTAGTAGAATTTTAATTAACTTAGCGTGAAGTGCGAGTTTCTCTTTGGCAACACGGATCGAAGGAGTTTAGGCTATTAAGTTGGCTTATCATGTTTATGAAGTTTTGAGTTGTGGACTTGTGGTGGGGGAAAAAGTGATGTAGTTGAACATCAGTGTGGCTGTGTTGATGGAGTTTCCGTTTACTGAAAATTGTGCAGGATGTAAAGAGGGAGAGATGGGTGCTCACCCAAGAGGGGGACCTGTATGCTAAATATGGATCTCCTGAAGTACAACTCTTTTTAGCTGTACCGCCAGAGGGTATCACACGAGAAGAGTTGCAGGTAACTGGAATATTAGTTTTAGGTTTATAAATTGTTAGTTTGCTTAAGAAATGGAATGTCTCATGGAGTGATGCTATCTTTACAGAAAACGTTTACATCGTGGTTGCCAGATGACATTGAGGTAAGCAACTAAGACCTTTTAATTGCTTTTGCGCTATTGACGGCATTTTTTATTTCTTTATCTGAGCCATGTAGTGGTTGGTCATAAGATTAATATTTAAAACATAAACACCTTATTGTACTGTCGAATTAAGTTCTGAAGCACGACCTGCTTCTTACAAGTGAACATCAGTTTCAATTGCATACTATTCACTTGAATTGTTTATTCCTTTGGCACGGAATAATTTCTCAGTTTTATTTACTATTTATTTGCTCTATCAAAATTGGAAGGCATGCTGGTTAATTTGATTTTCTGGATACAGGATAAGCTGAAGGCCTCCATTTACAAAATAGGCACCACACAGGCCATAAAAAACAAATGGATAGAAATGGGAAAGTCACAAGTATCAAGGAAGGTAATGCTGACTAAATTTAGCTTAATAAATGCTTTAAGAGCTGTAACCAGATTTTGCTAAATTGCCCTGTTGGGAATGTATGCTTATTGAAGCTTTTTACACATTTCTTGCATACCTCTCGTAAATCTTCAACTTTTTAAGTGTATTCTTATGTTTGATATATTCTTATTCCTCTAAATATGTGTTCTCTTATTTTGCTATCTTATGATTGTGTTTCAAATGATACTTTACATAAGAGATGGTCTAACATGCTGTCCAAACACATAAGTGGTTTTGTCTATTGTGTGGCTTATTTTACTTTCGAAAAAATTGTAATACTCACCGTGTAGAATATTCTTACTCTGGTGATTTAATATAGGTACAACATGTTGATGACAGAGTGAGAGACATGCTCATACAAATTCAAAAGGGAGAGGTGCGTAGTAATCTTGGAAGACTTAGCTTTACTTTTCTTTTTCTCCCTCTCCTTATTTGCATGTGGATCTTCCTATGTTCATATGTATGCGAATTTGTACATGCATTTATGCATGACCACATGCCTCTTGTTGTGGATGTACATTTGTGTATTTGGATGTGGCATACACCATATTATAAATTTCTGAAGATGGTTTATCAAAATAAATTGAAGGATTAATTTACAAGAACATCAAAATTCAGGTAACTAATTATTCCAGTCATATTTAAGAATTGAGCTCCTTTAGTGCTGATTTGTACATATAGTCATGTTTGGCAATAATTCTTCGGTTGTCTCCGTTTGTGTCAAACTGTCTGCATCATATGTAATAATCATTTTCCCATAAAACTCACTGGTTTTGGCAATGCACGCAATTTTGCCCCTCTTGTTCATCTGTTCTGCCTCGAAAATAGTACCAATAGAAATAGAGGTAATATTCAGCATAGGAAGTGAAAGGGATATGCTGTTGAGAGTTTTTAATGAGACATCATTGTATGCATATTGCAGTCTAGTTGGTTTGAGAAAGTGCCCTGTTGAAGCTTATAATGTTCCTCGTATCTTTATTGGCACTCTGAATTGAGATTCATGAGATATATAAGATCTCTAACAAAATTGGTGTGCATATTAGTGATCATTCTCTTATTTGCAATTGCTACGGCAATTAAATTACAGGCGGTCAGCACTGAGGATATCGATTCTCTCAAACGAAGAAAGCTTATTAATTCCCAGTAACTATTTGCATTTGGTTTGTTGTTTTTTAATTCATATATATTTCAATTACCACTCTTTTAAGTTGCGTCTTCTCTGTGATTTGCATCTATTTGTTCTCGATACAAGGATATGGAAAGGCTATTCAGTAAAGAAAGGTCCTAAGTATGCTCCTAAAAGGAAAAAGGCGGCTACTGACTTAACTCGTGAAAACCTACAAAGGTAACTCAATGCATTCTATTTTTTCTTTGGGTTGTAGAAGTATGATTTGGCAAAAAATGAATAAGTAGATGTATATAGCAAGGTGGCCTTACAAATATGCAGTGTTCAACAAACCCAATTTTATTTTTTCTGTTATTATAGTTTTTTTGGGGCATTTTAAGTATGGTGCTTTAATGTGGCTTCATGCTAATCCTGTACCATCTTGATAGAAAAACATAGAACTCATTGTTATTATAAGATCCTTAATATGTTGGAATTGCAATTGGAGTGAGGCCTTTATTTCTAAGACTTTGAGTAAAATACGTGTTGTTATGGAAGATGTATGTGGACAGAAGGAGAAACAAAATGATATAGAATATTTATCAATATGGTGAAATGGTGATTGTGAGCCAAAAGCATCTTATAGGAAATTCCAAACTGGTCACGGACTCCCAACGAGTTTTGCACGCGTGAATTTGGGTAGTTAAATAGGATACAGGCTAGTTATGGGTCCTCGGGCAAAATTCCTCAAATTTGGCCCATATTATGTACATCCTAGATGGCCTTATTTGTTTAAAATCTACATATTTGCCAAAATGTACAACCTATAAACAGAATAATTACAGAAATTTCCTTTGAGGATAGTCTAATCAGAGATAAGCTGGTCTAGTCTACCTATATATGTACACACAAAAACTTCATGGGTGCTTTGCATGATATCCTATTATGAAAGAACAAAAAATATGTATATATGTGTGTACGTACTTTTATAGACCTATGCTGTATGTACTTATATGGACCTATGCTTTCAATAGAGGTACAAAGTCTATCATAACTATAATTTTCCAAAAAACAAGCATGCAGATTAAAGTTTATAAGAACTATGATTTGAGAATGGCAATATTTATCACAATATTTACCATAGTTTTGATGGTTATACAGATACTTTTAAAATATTTTTGTTTCTTGGATTTTTTATGTTTTATTTTTATTTTAAGCATCCGGTAGATGGGTGGCAAGTTGGGCTGTAAAAATCCCAAATGCGCCCGTTGCCATCCCTACTTGTGGTCCAATATATGCACTGTCTTGCCATTTGAAGAGACATTTTGTGGCTTACGCTTTCCCATTGCTTTATATTGGAAGTGGTTTGTAAAATATGACTTGTGTTTGCATGACACGCATTATTTTATCATCTAATGCTTAATCTCCTGTTTTCTCTTTTCTTTCTTCTTCTTTTCCCTTTTTTTTTTTTTAAATTCACCTTTTCCTTTTTCCTTTTCTCTTCAGGGGTGAATGGAAGGAGGTTGAGTTTAAAGAGTATAACTTTCTTGCCAAGGGCCAGCCAACGGAAGGTGGCTGCCTTCATCCATTACTCAAGGCATGGCTATACTAATGTTTTATTGTTATTCACTGCCATTTTAGCTATCTATTTGCTGTTAATTTTGCTCATTAACTGATAATTTTAAGAGTTTGGGGTTCAAAAAATTCTTTACTTAAAGCATGGAATAGGATGCTGGGCGATAATATTTCAAATTTTAAATGATAAAAATCTAATAATATAGTCACTTGCAGTTTGGTTGTTGAAGTTTCAGTATATTATATACCAGCCCAGTAATGTTTCTTATTTTCTGTTAAAAAAGTGCGGAAAGTTCATGTAACTAACAAGGCACCTATCAACTTTGTCCCATTTGGCTCATCTGCTAGCCAATCGAATGTGATGGAGGCACTTTAGCTTTGTCTTATTTAATACATACATCTAGTTCTCATTCGAAGAAATGGTAAACATATCTGGTGGTTGCATGGTAATGCCATTTGTGATGTTGTGGTCATCGACAGATGTTTAAGTATCAAGTCCGCCACAGTTATACTTGTATATTAGCGATAACAATTTGTTTTTATTTTCTTGCAGGTAAGGCGCCAAATTCAGATGATATTTCTTCAAATGGGGTAAGGGATGGTACTTTGGGGGAATCTGTTTTAACGTAATATCATCTTACATGCTCATAATTGCTGTTTTTTGTTTATGGCATGCAGGTTTGAAGAAATGCCAACAAACAATTTTGTTGAGAGCAGGTATAGGTTCTTGTATTTATACTGGAGAAATCTTACTTAAGCTTGGTACCTGACTTATCTTGTCTTTTCCGGAGATTTTAGTTAAGAAAACAGGAGAACTCGGAGAAGTCCATCAGCTGTTGTAGATGAGATAGTTTAGAACCTAGCCTCGATGGAAATAGTGATATGCCTTAATAACATTATTTCAGCTTATATTTCAAACTATATTATAAGATGTATGCCGAAAGGAGTGGAAGGCTCTCATCCTGTTATAATGTCTCAGGAATGATGGTTTTCCTGTTTGTATCAACAATTAATCCGAGATGCAAAGTTAATTGAAAAGGAAAAAGAACCTATTCACAAGTCTTCTTTCTACTTTTCTTTGGGCTTTACTTGACTTCATCTTCTTTTGCTGTTACATGCAGCTGGCATTGACTCTTATAGTTTTTGTTGCTTTGTAGCTTCTGGAACTTTGACGCACTCTTCCAACCGCAACAACATCCAGCTCGTGATTCACATGATACTTTCTTTTTGAAAGGTTTGTCCAAAATTTCATCTTGGATCAGTAGTCTTCATGTTGAGTCCACATCTGTTTTTTTTATGGTGGTTGATATTTCGCAGAGCCTTCAACCACGAGGTGGCTGCCTGAAGATTATGTTGAGCGGGTTAAACAAGTTCATGAATCTGGAGGATATGGGTCTCGGGGGTAGGCAATGTATATTATATGCATTTAATTACTGCAATCGTTGAATGGAAGTAAATAAATTTTCTCTTTCTGCTAGGTATGGATATGAATGGAAGAGAGAGGAAGCAAACAAAAATCTTCTGCGGACTCACACTACTGCTGTTTCCTCCAGAATGCTGTATGCGCTTGCTCAGGTTAGCTTTACTTAGCCTGGTATACTAGTTCTTTTCCTGCTAGTTCTGCAGAAGTGCATCTGCTTTCCTTTTCTTGCCAAGTACAATGCATTATGATCTGATTTCTGTTTAAGTTTGGTTTGGTTCCGTCACTTTTCACTTCTTTTGTTTTCCTATCAGATCTTACATTTCCATTGCCAATCCTTTTGCTTCCTCCTCCTTCCCCTTCATTTGACTTTGTGTGTATTTATATTTGCATGATGATTCACTTGAAAAATCAAATTTTTGGCCAGGGACCTTTCGCTCCGAAAAGATACTATTCAATAGATCGTGTTTTTAGAAATGAAGCTGTAGATCGGACTCATCTTGCAGAATTCCACCAGATAGAAGGTATTTGACTCTCTGCAGGAAATTTTTGTCTAGTTCTAAGTTTGACCTAGGGACGCGTTATTAATCATGCTTTTCATTTTGATGAATCTGGGAAAGAATGAGGGAAGGGAGTGATGGAAAATAGCATAATGCCTATAATATAGTGCTTTAGGTATCGCCAATAACCTGGTGATAGCTAAGTTGCTGAAAAATAAACATCTGTTTTTGTTCTTTTGAAATTGACATCACATGCCTATAATGACCAATGATGTCAGAAGTTTGCTTGTATTCTATTTTCTGTTGTAAAATGTTCATGTGAGTGCTTCCATTTTTATTTCAATGGCAAATGGGACTTCTATATTGCCCTCATATTGATAACCTTGCATCTGGCAAGCAGTTCATTTTCTCTTATGTACAATTTGAATTCATCAAAATTGTCCTCATGAAATTTAGTACGATCAATCATTGATAAGTTTTTATTTTTGCTTACAATTGGTTATTCTCTGCTTCCACAAAACTGACTTCCTTATGCTGGGCAGGCTTAATTTGTGATCGAGGCCTTACTCTTGGACACTTAATCGGAGTTCTTAACGACTTCTTCTCTCGTCTAGGTAGACACATCAGCTTCTTACTGGTCTTTGCTCAAGAGATTCAATGTAACAACTGATTTCTTCCCCTAATTAATCCGCTGAAGTAAAGATTTGGCTAAGATAACAATTGCTTCCATCGATTTCTGCGGATATATAGATTTACTACTGTTTGTATGCTGACTATGGTCCATCCTTCCTTGATTTCAGGAATGTCCAAGCTTAAGTTCAAGCCCGCCTACAATCCTTACACTGAACCCAGCATGGAAATCTTCAGGTAATTGCTAAAAGTTGTCACTTAATGTTGCTGAGGGTTTCCTGTTAAAAAAACACAGGCTAATAAAATGCTGTTGCATCAGTTATCACGAAGGTTTGCAGAAATGGGTGGAAGTCGGAAACTCAGGCATGTTTAGACCGGAAATGTTGCTTCCTATGGGGCTTCCAGAAGATGTTCAGGTGATAGCATGGGGACTTTCACTTGAAAGGTAAACAAAAGTTTCGCCATCATTGCTTTTTTCTTTGTGAATGGTGTGTGTTTGTCATTCTTGTCATCGTTGTGGTCATTTTGGTAAAGACATCTCATACCATTTAATCTATGTTTGAATGCTGAGTCTTGTTGCACTGTTTTCTTTTACCAGACCAACAATGATACTTTACGGGATTGACAACATCAGAGATCTCTTCGGCCACAAGGTAAGAAATGAACTTTTTCCTCATCGGACCATTGAGGTTTACGTAAAAGGTTTATGCTGTTAAATCCTTATTCATGATTTTGTATTATGGCTTTGCAGGTGGATCTTAGTCTCATTAAACGAAATCCGATATGCCGCCTTGGTCTTTAAGCAGATGCAGCACTTTTTTGTACTGGCTTCTTTCGTTGAAAGTTGTGGTGCAGGATTCTGTCGGTTAAACAGTTTTGATTCATCAATTACAATTTGTTCTGCAGCTGTGACTAATTTATTAGATCTTCAAAAGTGTTCTTCAGATGGTTGCTGTACTATTACCAGAGTAAATCTGATTAGTGCATTGGATATACTATGGAGAATTCATGGAAATGCTTATTTCGATACTAAAATTTCTCGGCAGAGGTCTAAGCTCATTTTATTTATTTATTTATTTTTGCAATGTTAATGCTCTGTTTGTATTTTAACTAGAAATTTCTTGTTTAAATACGACTGACAAATTTCCTCCAATCAAACATATGCTAGAAGATGTGACATTTAATTAGACAGAGAATTCTAGCTTGCAAGATTGATCATAGCATAGCAAAAAAATTGCCGTAAAAAGATAATACTTTACGTGCGTCGGCGGTCCTGCAGAATTTTGACAAATTAATCAGAAGGACTCAATAAAGAATGATGAATTCTGTGAGTTTAACACTAGAACGTCTAAATCCCGGAAGTCTATGTACCCGATTTGGTTAATTTGTTTCAGAATGGTGTTTCATGAAATTCAAAGTATGTCTTAGTTACTAGCAAAATTGAATCCGAATTAGATTAGCTGCGGGTGTGTCTTGGACCTCACCACGTTCGACCAGTGTATGTAAAACTGAGATTTAGCAACTGGGCACTCATGAGTAACCGGTAATGATGGATTCGATAAACTTATTCTCAAAGTAAAATTATCCGGGTAAAAAGCATAATACCCCCTTGTATTCATTCTAATTAGCACGAAATCCCCTGAATTTTTTTTTAATTAGCATAAAACCCCCTGTATT
>JACFYI010003825.1:1234004-1244149 GCA_014898755.1 Handroanthus guayacan | reverse complement strand
CAAATAATATCTCACACTTTATCAAATAATTTCATGAGGTACATTAAGATTCTCATGGGATATTTCTCATGGAATATTTAGCTAATTAAATTCTGACTGACAAAAGTAGAAATCACTGTATCAGACACTTTCAATAACTAAAGTTGAAAAGTTGATAGTAAAAGTATTACCTAACACACCTTTTAATATGCTGAAAAAGAAAGTGCGCTACTACAAAACAAATTTCCAAACTTCGTGCATGCTATATAATTAATTAGAAATAAAATTCCAAGAGTCACATTTTCATGATAAAGAACACATTTCCATAATTGTAATCTAAACTTAGAAACTAAGAATAACAACTTAACAAGGGAAAATTAAGAAAAAACATTTGCATATGGAGATATAGATTCTTCTAAGGTTGTAATAGACCTTTTGTCCTTCTTGAGTTGTGGTTCTTAAGCAGACAAATCACTAAAATTCTTCAGATTTTGCAAGTTTATAGGCCAACTGGCATGACCCCACCGCTTCCTCTTTACCCCATCTAGCTTATAAATAAGCTGCATTTTCCCACTTCTTCCACACCATCACCACACTTGCTCTTCTTTCTCCTCAACTCTTTCTATAGAAATCCTCTTGAAAAAGAATCACTGTTCCATTAATGGCATCAAGCTCCATGAGTCAAGGCTCAGGCAGATCTTGGACTGCCAAAGAAAACAAGGCCTTTGAGAAGGCGTTGGCTGTGTTCGATAAAGACACCCCGGATCGCTGGGAAAATGTTGCCAGGGCCGTTGGAGGACGAACCCCAGAAGAGGTGAAGAGACATTATGAAGTCCTCATCGAGGATATCAAATGTATCGAGAGTGGTCATGTACCCTTCCCCAAGTATAGGACCACTGGAGCAGGCGCTAATATGCCCAGATGAATAAAAAGGTAGTCTGGCATCCTTCCCCTAATGTAATGGCCCTGAATTGCAACGAGCAGGTTGAATTCTCTATTACAATAAGTACTATTTTATCATCTGGTCCGTTTCATAAACGGACTCTAAAACTATTACATATTTGTATTATTAAAGCATCATTCTCTTTTTAGTAATTTTTTTTCTTTTTCTTTTTTATTTTTGAGTACAATCTTTCTAAAATGTTATTTATTTGCTTCACACACATAACTCTATTATGCAAGAAGTAACTAATATACGCAACTTCACTCACAAGTGTTAAGGTAGAAAGTACAACTATCCACAAGAACCCACATTATACTTATATTCTTATGGTTAAATGCGTACGTATTGAATATGCATTAACCACTAGTTTTCACATAAAACATTGGATTTCAAATAAAATACACTTAACTTGTCTCAATGGAATGAAATAGGTGCAACGTGATTATATTCAAACTATAAATATCTCATTGTCACCTTCCATTTCAGGTCCATTTTTCCTCTAATCTTCTTGTTTCCACATTAATCTATGCAACAAATGCTATCGTGGGAACTAAATTAACTTGGTTCGCGATACTAACCCTAACAAAATCACTCATGATTAAATTTAACAATATTAGTATATGTCGGCTACAAGGACAAGTACACTACGTGCCACACTAGTCCAACACACACGATAAATCATTTATAACGTACTTTTTATTTCCTTAGATACACTAAGAAACAATAAACATCAAATACTACATGGTACAAACCATCCCCAACTTGGACATGGTAGATAGGGTTCATTTATCACCACAAAAGGCCTTTCTTGGGAGGGGCCGGGGGGCCAAAATTGCACGTAGTAATCAAAGTACCTACTCAATATATATACAGTTAAATCTTTGAATTGGACGTTTGTGGTTTAATTTAAAGTTTAAAGCACTTTGAAATTGTTTCTATTTATATATATATATATGTGTGTGTGTGTGTGTATAAAATTAATTGTAGCATTTTCAGGTGCAATTTGAAGTACTGTGACAGATTATATATATTATAAATATTTATATCTTTGCATGCATGAATTATATATATATATGTTATCCCATGCATGTTGAAATATCTTGTCATAATATATGCAGGTATAAATATTTCTTTCATATTTTTTGTAATTGCTTTGGATTATTGAAGTGATTAATCATGTATTTGTTCTCATGCAGGGTGATGAATAATATATGAAGAAATGGAATAAGAGAGGTGCATTGGGCATTTTACTCATCGACATCCACCTGAAGAATATATATATATATATAATATTATATTATTATATAATGCAGGAGTAATTTGAGAATCATAGTATATAACGATTCTTGCTAGCTAATATTGGACACAAGTTGTCCGTCCTATGTATGTAGTTATTTGATGATGAATTAATCTATGTTGTTGGTATAATTTGTGGGAGGAAGCAGTTGAATTCCTTCCTATTTCTGTAATCTTTAATATGAAATGAAGCGTTAAATATCGTCCTAGCCCTCCTATGTATTTAATTTCTATACCATTGCTTATTTATTTATTTTATGTATTAAGTAATTTCGTCACATCATTATCATTAGTATCCATGATTAATAATTATCAAACAACTAACAATGACAATGACAGTATGAAACTATACAAACACCCATTGTTTAAAGGAATCCAAACCCCAAACCTCATAAATTTAGAACTTCACCCCACTACTTGAACTAAACATCAATGTAATAATTATTTATCTTTCTAAAAAGGTACATTCTGCCTTAGACTCGAGTCAATTTAACTGGTTCCTGGTCTGCTGCTGGTTTATTTGGTTTTGTCGTAATCAAAGATGGTCTGGTAATATGGTTCTGATGCCGAACGATGTGGTTAAATTAATTTGCCCGCTCTTTCTTGGACTCCTGCGATGTTACTGGTATGGATATTCCTGGACCTGAACGAAAATTGGCCCTTCATAAATGGGAACCACCTGAGCTTGGCCTGCTTAAGGTCAATTTTGACGCGGCTTGGTTTAAAGAGGACGAAACTTTCGGTCTGGGGGTGGTTTGTCGGGATGCTGAGGGTGGATGTGTTCAATGGAGGACGAAAATAATGGGCGCTGCTGGAGGGGCCGAAGCTGCTGAAGCATTTGCGGCCAGACTTGCTGTCAAACTGTGCGCTGAAAGGGGCTGGGAGAGAGTGATCATTGAAGGTGATTGTAAGACTGTTATTGATGCTCTTGGAAATGCAGAGGAAACATCATCCTTGATAGGAAACATCATTGCTGATTGCCGTCGCTTGGTTCCGCTGTTTCATTCTATTTCTTTCTGTCATGTGCTTAGGTATGCTAATATGGTTGCTCACATTTTGGCTAGAAACTCGAGAAATATCCATGAGCTTAATGACTGTATCCCGGCTGTAATTGGCGATGCTTTATTGTCTGACATTTCTTAATTTATGTTATCTATAGCTGTTCTCTCAAAAAAAAAAAAAAAATAAGGATTGAAAAAAAAAACTAGTACAACTATTGAATATTTTTACCAACCATGCGGTTCCGTTAGATTGGGTATTTAAGAGTAATATTTTCATAACTTGAGCAATTTCCTTACAAGAAAATTGTTAAAATAGATTAACCCACAATACCGAATTCATTTATTTGGCACAATTATCTAACTATGAAGCTCTTCTGGTGGAAATATTTCCTCATGTGGGAAATGATCTTCCTGTCGAGGGTAACAATTGGCATCTAGGAAAATGTTCAATTTCCTTGTTGTCTACCCTTATCAAATTTATTCTAGTGGTTGGACAGAAATATTAGGTCACAATATGTCGAATGAGAGCCAAGGACATTGAGAATTACTGTATAATAACTCATGGCCATGCAAATCTGTTTCAAGTATATATTTAGCAATCAACGAAATCACTAAAAATAAGAGAAATAGAAATTTACGAATAAAAACCAACATGTGCTATGACAGAGACATGCTCATGATGAATTCATCATATACCCCTTTTGGAAGCTATTTAAATCGATAGACATTATTGATATTGACAATTTGTTCTGATATTACCTCTTGCGCAATAGTAAGAAAATGAGTGCTAGCCATAGAGCATTTAGTAAGGCTAAATTAAAATTAAAGGTTATTTTTCCTTGAAAGATTCATTACATCTTTAGTAGAGCAACTACATTGTATCATTAAATCAAGACTATAGCTACATCTGAAATCAAAATCAATTATAATAACTAATAAACAAATACTTAAACAACCTACCATTCAATAGACTTATTCAATAGAGAAACAGATTTGAACCCATAACACTATGGTTGTGAGAGCTTCCAAATACATTATGCAATAAAAATAGCAATTTCAGCCAAGAAACCAAAAAAAAAAAAGGGAAAAGATTCCAGACCATAAACATAAAATCAGATTGCATTACTTCTACTACCAACTCTTAATGTTGAAATTCTCATATGATCCCAGATATTGCAGCACAATAGACCACATGGGATCTTATGGTCCAAGAATTTACATCTCGTAACCACCTTAAATAAGAATCACGATTTAAAAAACTAAACAAAAAATAAAAAAAATAATAATAAAAATAAAAATAAAAGTAAATAGTAATAATAATAATAATAATAATAATAATAATAAATTAAATAATAGAACACGGAAATTTCAGTGTCATAGAATCCATTTGACCATCTAGCAATCGAATATATAGATATCCAATAGAGACTTCGTATCAATTTCATGAAATGACTGTCTGTATAATGATAGTACAACTGCAGAGAATGGGCCTGCACCTATTATTCTTCGAATCCTATTGAAAATCACGGATACTGGCTCTTCTTAACATAAAAACCTACAAGAATCACAAACAAAGAAGGGGGTGGGTTCCCAGAACATGCTCATCTTACAGAAATATCAGTCTCAATATTCATGGAATCAAGAATAGATATGCTTAATGCACAGGCCTTTAAGGATTTTTCAACTACTTAGTACTATCAACATCATAAAATCAAATGCAAGTAGATGCTATATGGCATCACTATCGAGAATTCGACCTGGGGGACCTCCAATCTGGTTATGGTCCATTGTGATGCCCTCCTATACACCAGAATCTTAGCAGAGCAGAGGAAAGATGAATGAACCCAATTGTTGATGCCCAATCGATTCACTCTATCCCAGGGGGCCAGGGCAAAATAGGACTTTAGCAACAAATATTTCGAATGATCGAATTATAAACTATGCTTGTTAGGCAAAACCAGTCCAATCCATAGAGTATAAATGCAATTAAATCTACACCATTTTGAATCATGTACTCCAATTGATGCTCAGGTTCCACTTCACGAACAATGTTAAGTATGATTCACGATCAAATGTTTCAAAGGAATACAAGACAGTCACACTTATTGAATAAAAGTTCTGAACCGCGGTCCATACTATCGTTGGATTAACCTAGTATATTGTATTATGGATTTTAATGACCATTTCCACAGCTGTTGTGAGACAACTTTACCCAGATAGATATGGAATTGTGAAGAACTTGACTTACCAGTCAAACAGAAAAATAAATCTTTCGTTTCAAATAGTTGAGCTTTTCTGTTAACATGGAAGGATAATCAAAGTCTGAAGTTCCTAATTGATTTAATCATGGAATTCTCACAATAGCAGGACTTATAAAACGAAAGAATTAGAAGTTATGCAAATTAGTTACCACTCATGATGAAACTTCAAAATAGATGCGCAAATAAGAAGGCAAGACAGAAATCAAATTACTTTTACAAATTCTCATATCTAGAATCTAGTACCCTCTCTAAAGTCATAACCACCTAATTGATAGTTTATTCACGTTCCAAACAAATAAGACTCCAGACGCCTTACTCGGCCAATGTTGTTCGAAGAGGCAAAGAACTTTCAACTTCCTTAGTCTCTGAATTCCTTTCTGCAACAACTTTTGACATGCCAAACATCTGAAAATCAATAAAATCCACACACCATAAATGCATTGGAAATCATACAATCCTTCTCGTTGTAATAAAGGTTAAAATGCCAAAAAGCTAAAACCTTCTTAATAGTTTTCTGAAAGCAAGTTTTGTGTTCATCCATAGAAGCATGAACGAATTCATCGAGGTGATCCTTCAGATCTTCAAGGAAAGTTGCTTCTTCATTCTTCTTCTTCCTACATGAAGTCATGGCAGGGGTTGGAGCTCCAGACGATGGTACCTTCTCCTTTGGGATATTTTCAGTTGCCATTATTGATTACTACCTAATAAGATGGCAAATGCATTGTCATGATCATAGCACAATGAAGTTCCTCAACAATGAAAGTTAAACAACAGAGGTATGAAATAGTGAAAAAAAGCATCAGGTACTTTACAGTAAACATCTGAGATAAATACAATGTTGCAACTAGATGAAAGCGAGATTTCACCAACTGCCAAGCAAAATACAAAACTAAAATAGAATAAAATAAAATCGGCTGTTCGTGAACAGAGTGTAATCAATATGCATTCACGTATAACTCGATTGCCGCCTCTAAATCTAGGCTCGTCTCCACTAGTTCAAAAATCTCAATCATCTTTTCCATGAGCAAACAAACCTCATCACATCATTCAAATAAACTATGAGCAACTTGTTTGGTAGATGATTTGACAGAAGTCACAAATTTTCTTAACCAAAGCAAAAATGATTTTGAAAACTGCTCAGATACTGCTTCCATTATGTGAACACAGATGCATATAGACAATCAGTAGATTAAGTAACCAACAACAGCAGATATTTATGCCTCATCTAGACAATTTATGACAGGCATTGTTACTGTGTAATACTCCTTCAGAGTTCAGACCCCGCACAAAATCCAGTTAAACACAAAATGAAAAAGCATTTGCCGAAGTTCACTGTTCTAAGTTAGATTGATACATAGTTCCAAAGAGATTCCGCAAAATGCCAATAAAAGATAGGAAACCAAATTAACCATTAAATAACGTCGCAATTCGACTCATGAATTCAGATTATCAAAAGATAACGCAATTAACCTGCAATGGATGGGTAAGTGAACAATAATACCTTCGAATGAGAAATTCGGAGAATCTTCAAATTCTAAGTCATTATCTAAAAAGGAGAAAAAGAAAACGCGGCTTCAAAAATGGTTTAGAACTTATTTTTGTAGAATATTCTAGTCTGATAGGGTGCGACGAGTACGGGAGCACTTGCACACGTGGCGACATTCGATAGGGTAAGGAAGGATTTATTCAGAAATTAATACCTGGAGCACGAAACTGCGAGAAGCCTGTGATTCCGCCCTCTAGCTTGGAAAACAAGACAGCTTGATGGGCTTATCCGGACCGAATAGTAGATGTAATTGGGCTTCATAAGGTTAACCCATAATGTCAGCCTTCATATCTTACAATTTGGGCCAATACTAGCCCAGTCACCTCGCCCATAAATGTTTTAAAATAATTCGAATTTGAATCCGACTCTAATCCGGTGTTATTGGAAGTTGGATCCAATAAGATTCAATAAAAATAAAAATTCGAGAAGAAAACTCAATCTAAACAATAATAAATAATAATTATATTGAAAAAATGTGTACATTCTTTTGATTAATAAAATAACTCAAAAATATAAATTTCTATATCGTGAATCTATTTAAGATTTCTGTTATATTATATATAAAATATTGTTATTAAAATTTGAATTCAGGCCTTAATGGATTGAAGTACTTAATACATTATTTTAATCGGTGAACAATTAACAAGATTCATGTTGGATTCCAATTAAAATCCGCCTCATTGACAACCCTATGTTGTGTAATATCTAATTAATATTTCTTTTGTCCCAAATTTGTCGTTTTAGACTCTCTAAATCCTAAAGTGAAATTTATACTTAAGTTAAATGAATGTTCTACCTAATTTATATAAAATTTCATAATATATTATTTTAATTGAAGTAAAGACTAGTTTTTTTTTTTTTTTGATTAGTAAGAAGTAAAGACTAGTTGATACAAAATTTACTTTAAAAAAAATTAAATTTTTTGTTGAATCACACTAGCCTCTTATTTTCGCACAAAGTGAGTATCAAACTTATTGTCATGGTAATTTAGTAGTAAACGCTCGTACCTTCAACCAGATAGATGTATGTTAAAGATCCATGCACACGAAATAATCAAAAAAATAATCTGATTCTACTTTAATTTAAAGAAAAAAAGAAAAGAAAAGAAAGGATTTTTACAAAGACTCTCCTTCATAATTTTACCTTTTCCATAGTTACATTAATTAATGGGTCCAACTCCGGCTCGAAATATTTGAATATAGGGGTCTCATTTTGAATTCTGTCACACTTTTAATGATCATTATTTTATTTGATGGTTAATGAATTTGGTGACTGGCTGCAAAGGTACATATTGGTTTTTAATATCATTTCAAGGTTCCTAGAACTCCAGTTGGCTCCTTTGTTTTTTCATGTAAGGTTTTAATGTTTGACTTGGAATTTTGAAAACGAAATATGATAAAATTATTGTCAGGTGGTTTACAGTTGAGAGCTTTCCTAGTCGAGAAATAATATTTTATTAATATTGTTAATGAAACCTTATTATCTGTTAATAAAGCTGAAACATTCACAATTAATTTATTTATTTTTGGGTACATTGTAACATTATAAGTCTAATATTAAAATAATGGTGGTAGATAGGTTGGGTGGTGTGCATAAAGTGTTTTTGTTCTTTTTTTTTTAATTTTTTTTTTCCCGAAGACACATGGATATAACTTTTTTAGCATAAGGCAATGTTTATGGCTATAAAAAGGTGACAAACTACCTAGAATTTAGGAAAAGGGGGAAAAAAAAAAGTTAATATTTATTCGAATGTGTTTGTTGAATTAAGTGGGAAATTCTAGCTATTTCAATTCAATTTATGTGAAACAGTGTAAGTACTATAGAATTAGTTATGTAATAGTATAACACATGCAAATAAAAGGTGGATTATAAAATGTGTATGATTACATGAAGTTTGATTCCTAGGGAGTGATGATATTAGCAATAAAATTGATGAATATAATACAAAAATTTACAAATTGTTCGTTGGGATCAAAATATATTCATCAAGGAACCAATTTTATGTATAAAAGGAAATACAAAAAAAACATAAAATAGCTATCAAAACTCTTAGCAATATTTGATTCCAAAAAATTTAAAAATAAGTTTGATGTGGCATAAAATAATTGTAACTAAATCTTTGCTCATAGATTTACCAGAATGCCATTAATGAAGGACGATTCACACCCCTTTTAATTGTCATAACATAACTCGGATCGACAATTAGCCACCCATCCCCAGATCAACACGAGAAGGTCATGCTTACATCCCCCTTTGTCTTAGCCTTTGATCTTGTAAATTAGAAAAATGCAGTTTTTTTCTTTTTCCTTTTTTTTTTCTTTTTTGGTGAGGAATTCATCAATTTGTCACAACATTTATTATCTATTACTCTCCGTATTTTACTTTTTCAAGTTTTAAAATGACTTGAGCATCCCACTTGAGGGTCAAATAATTTTTATCACGCTCAACTGGCAATTCTAATCATTTCTCTACTTTTAGAATCCAATACTATGACTAGAAGAAATCCCAAAAGGCCACAACTAGTGTCATGACTATTGTAAATGCTTCAACCTCTCGAGAAAAGAGAAAAAAAATGCTTAATTCCTAGTAAATAAATCATAAATATTGTAAATCTTTTCTAGATAACTTAGACATAGAATTCTCATTCATCCAAGACTCCCATAATGGATCGGACCACATAGCGTACTTGATCATAACATCCTAAAACCGGAAAAGCCGAAACTATACATTATATGGCTACATGTGTTAGTACACGCCCTTCGGGACGCCACTTTCCAAGCCATTTCTCGACCCACACATCCATGTCGTGACCACAACAAATCCTATGAAGTTAACCTACGTACAAATTTCCTTAAATATCGTCATCTAATACCATCATGGTAATAAATTTCCAAACCAACATACGTACGTGGAAACTCTTATTTAATTTTCCCGTTTCTTAATCTTATCTTGATAACTTCTTACACTCAAGTTTTTAAGGAATTCTAAAAATGGCAGCTGTTACAGTTGTATCTACCACTTCCAAACCTCCAACCAACCACCATTACCTTCCTGTCTAGATCCATCTACCCCTTATACCATTTTTATACGTAAATTATTCCCCCCTATAATAAATACCA
>JACFYI010003825.1:1204234-1216048 GCA_014898755.1 Handroanthus guayacan | reverse complement strand
AAAAATTCTTGAAAATATTCTTGCCAATGAACAGTGGTTTGTTGGAAATGTTACATTATTCACAAAATAATGAAATGGGCATTACTTACTTCAACGAAAACGAACAATTTGGTCTTGGTGGTGCTTTTATGGCCTTAAATTCTGATCAGGGTCCTTCTGGGTTGCAGTTAACTGGGGCCATGAAGCATGAACCTGGTTTAGAAAACGCGTGGAGCGATGATTTTCGGAGGATTTTGAGTTATGAGCACGTCAGTTCTGCTATTCCGAGGACTCTTAGTTGCCCGCCGAAAGTGGAGGCGGCGATGGCGGAGGCGGTGGTGGGTAAAGGAAAGGAGGCTGTTTCCAGTTTCAGCTCCTCCACTACTGGAAGAGAGAGTTCCAAGAAGAGAAAGGCGGATAAAACTCAGCATCTTAAGGTGAGTATTCATTTTTGTTTATTAAATTAATGAATAATTTTGAGGATACAGGCCGACGATGATACCAAATTTGTCTAATATCAAAAGAATTGAGAACTTGAGATAATTAATAAGCTATCCCTTATCTCTCTATTCAAGGTGTTTTTAGGATAAAATCTCCCACCTCATGTCAAGGGACAATATTTCGAAACATCATGTTTTTCATGCAAGGTGACAAATTTGAGCATCATTATATGACGCTTTTTGGGGGAATGTAAGCCGTGTGCCTCTTATGACGTCCAAGGACTTGTGATGATGATATCAAATTTATTTGACGTTAAAAGATTTAAGGACCTTAAGATAGTTTACTAACTATCTGCTCTGTCATTATTCGAACTGCCTTTTCGGGACAAGTGTTGGTAAATAATATATCTAAAAGGTTGAACCTTTCATGTTTGAGAATGATATTTCTAATTTACTTGGGATTTGTTCAGGTCGTTGCAGAGGAAAAAACAGAGGAGAAAAAGATGAAGGGATGTGAAGAGGAGGAGTCTAAGATAACAGAGCAAAATAGCAATAGCAAAAGCACTACTACAACTGCTACAAACAGTAAGAATAACAAAGGGGGCTCTGCAAACACAAAGGAAAATTCAAAGGTTTCTGAAGCTCCGAAGATTGATTATATTCATGTTCGGGCTCGTCGTGGTCAAGCTACTGACAGCCATAGCTTGGCGGAAAGGGTAAGAAGATCAAGGCCGTGTTTGGCATTGTTTTTGCTTTTGAATGGAATTGTTTAAGTTAAGATAAGTTGAAAAGTTAGCACTTAAAGTGACGAGTCTCTGTTGTTTTTGTTTTTAAAATGAAGTTATTTGTATTTAGATAATTTGAAAAGTTAGTAGGTTAAATTGAGAATGTTTGTGACTGTAGGTCAAAAAATGTAAATTTTCGATATAAATAGTATTCGCAAAAGTAAGTGATTTTTTTTTTTTCAAGTGATAAAATTGTGATAATGTACTATTCTTACAAACCCTTGATAAAAAAGTTGAACTAAAATCTACATGATGCGTTTTAGATATTATATTGTAGTGAATATTTCATTTTCTATCTTTTTGTATGAATACATGCAAAATATATTGCATCTACAATAAATTACTTTTTATATGAAAAAATTTAATACACTACAGAGGAGAAGATAAAATATATATTGGAATAGAAAATGCAAACTGCTCGTGACATACTTATTCCCGTAAATTTTAACTTAAATTTTCCTCGATGAAACATGAGTCACCTTCACCGTATACTCTTCCAAATGGAATTTATTTTCTCGTGCGTTTGTTCTGATATATTGATGATTCCAGGTAAGGAGGGAAAAAATAAGCGAAAGAATGAAGTATTTGCAGGATTTAGTTCCAGGATGCAACAAGATTACTGGAAAAGCTGGGATGCTCGACGAAATAATCAACTATGTTCAATCTCTTCAAAGACAAGTAGAGGTAAATAAATAAAGGGATAATTACCTCAATGCCGGCCTAATTACAGGAACACTCCTTGGTAGTTTGAGAAATTGCAAGAACACTTTCTGCTGTTAGTTTAGCTGGCAGAAAAACTCAAATAGAGCTTGTATAACATTATAATTAGACGCCTTGAAAATCTAAAATATTGACTGAAACATTACAACCCACCCCCTATTGATCTAATGGCTAAGAATGTAACAGTAATTAAGCTAAACTTCAGTGATTGCGTTCATTTATGCATTCATATGAACAAATTTAGTAAATCCATCATCTTTTGCAGTTCTTATCTATGAAACTTGCTGCCATCAATCCAAGACCGGATTTCGACGTCGACAACCATCCAGTTAAAGAGGTAATAACTAATAGCCTAAAACTGGGATTTGAATCCTCTTCATTAAGCCATCATTCACGTTTGTAACTTAAACAAACATACATATAATATACTCTGCTTATGCGATCACAGGTTTTTCCGGCTTGTACTTCTAACATTCCCACGTTCGGAGCATCGTCTGAAATGGTTAATCATACTGATCTTCAATTCAATACGTTAGTTCAAGGAGTTCCGGGGTCCAGTTTGAATATGGTAGAAAATCCGATGGATGGTATGCTTCGGAGAACGATAAGTGCTCCTGTATCGATCCCACATACTTTTCTCGACTCATCCAACGTGAATGTGAGTGGCTTTTTCACTTCATTTCTTACTTAAGAGGGCATCTCGATGAGCTTATAAGCTCTTTAAAACATGTTTTAAGACCTTATAAGATGTTAGAAAGTGCTCGGTAATTACTGTAAGAGAACAACTTATAACATAGTCCTTCAATTTTAGAGAATCGTCATTAATAACACATTATAAGTTCTAATATCTTATAAATTCTAAAAATATCTTGAATATGCTTACCCAACACCCTTTTATTCTGATGAGCTTATAAGCATTAAATACCCTCTTAAAGTCCATAGATACGCTTTTTTAAAGCTTAATCACCAGCTTTTCTGATAAAATTGTACAGCAGATACAGCACCTGACATGGGAAGATGAGTTACAAAATCTCTACAGCATAGAGTACCAACAAGGAAGATCAACATCATTTATTTCTCAGCCATTTTCAGGTAGCCAAACATGTCTTTTCCAAACCCCTGCTATGAGAGACCATAAAACCCCACGAAATTTAAACAACATAAGTATTGAAGTTTTGTGGTCCTCATTATTAGGTATCTTTCTTCTTCTGTACAATACGTTGTGTCTAATCATAGAAACACCCTTTGTGGGTTGTGAAAGTATAATAACATCCTCGTACTACAATTAGACTCCTAAAAGTATAATAAATTGGTTGAAATATTAGATGTAGATATTGTAATTTCTCAAGTCACGAGATGTCTTTTCATAATTAGGTCAAACCTCAAGGGTACTAAGGTAATTATCCCATATTAGTATCCAAATTTCCAACGTTTTGAGTTTGAAACCTCAATTTTTCGCAGGTTTATTTGAAGCAAACCATGTGAAGATGGAGATGTGAATCAGCCTACCAAAAAGTACAAATTCTTGGAAAAAAGTCCAATTTCAAGTGCTGCTGATTCTCATCTTTTTTCCCTTTTCAAACTAAATGTCGTATATAGTTTGTTTTATGTATACTCCAAGTGCAAAATATTAACAATGATTTTGATTGGTTAAAGTTAATGTTAATGAGATTTAGCTCAATTTTGTTTCCTGTTCATGTGAATGAATCATTTTCTTCATAAAAATAAAAAAATAAAAAAAGGATAAAAAAGGACTCCGATATTGCATGTGGCTAAAGTTAATCGTTACTATTGTGTACCAACCAGAAAAAAAAAAAACATGGGAAAAAACACTTTATTATCTAAATTATACGTGTTTTTTACATTTTACTGTCTTTTTCTTTTTCTATAGTCCGTATTATATACACTTACCAATACATGAGAATTCTGGTGAAATACTCCATTTTGTCGTGTGACATGCACAATTTTTTTAGGATATTTTCATCATTCATCTAATACCTTAAGGTGTCTTAAGGTTATCTTTGTGCGACAAAAAAATATTATCCATGAGAAAAGACAACGATACACTGAAAAAGGACATTCGAGTAATGTCACAGAGTCCCCATAGAATATTCTGTCGGAAATTCTTTAATATGAGTAATCGAAAAGAAGAAATAGAAAACAACTGGTACGGACTACGTACAACAATACGTTAGAAAAAGAAATATTCGATAGTAAAGTATTACCGCGCGTGTGATCTGGACATTAGTCAGTAAAATTTCATTTTTTCTTCCAGAAGTAAATTATTGTAATCAATGTAACATCACCAAGAGGGATCCTTATAATGATAGCTCAAAAGGGTCATATTCATCAATTTGCAAAAGTAGTTTTCCTATGAATGTAACCTGAAAGCAGCATTGAGCCATTGTCATAAGGATAAGAAGACAAAGAGCCAACCAATAAAACATCCATGTTTGTATTGTGAGACTAGAATGAGACATCCATTAATCCACCCTCATAATTGGAAAATGAAAGATTATTTTACTATTTTGCCCTTTGATTCCCCCTCAGCTGTCTCATTTTTCTTTTCTTGTGGGGTTTGCCATAAAAGACCTGCAGAAGATTAAATAGTCCCAAACATATTCGTCCATTTTTTCTCGTCCGCTTCATATAGGATTTTTATTCAACAAGCACATTATTTACCATTTCAATTTCTCTATTTCAATACAGATGAGCCCTTATTTTAATGGAAAGGCAAAATTTTGATAATCAAGAGATTATGGGTTCAATTTGAACTATTTTTCTATAGTATGATAGGTTTGAGAATTTATTTCCTGTATAACCTTAAGAACTTTTCTTTTCTTTTCTTTTCTTTTCTTTTTGTGTGTTAGTTGTTGTACTTGATCTGAATGTTATTGATATATGGATATGTTTGTTCTAACGTGTCGCTTCCCTAAAAAAATCTAAGTTCTAAATTTATTTCACCTAATGTTCCATTAACTATGGCATAATACCACATCCACAATCAATACTTTTATAAAAAAAAAAAATTATTAATATATACATCATGAATAAGTTAAATAAAACATGAGATAAAACATGTCTTTTACAATAGAAAAAATCTGATTTATATTACTTATAATACAATGGATGTAGTTTGAGTTTGAGCTACACGAAAGATCTAGATCCATTTGTCACGAGGACAAAGTCTAGCAGGAACTCATAATTACTCGAATGAATTTTGTGACTTGTTAAATTATAAATAATAATATTAATACTTCATTTTATAATATAATCATATATATGCTGACTAGCTTCCAACATATCATTTATATGGTTGACCAAACTCGTAAAGAGTTGCAGTCTTTTCCACAATATCAGAATTCTATGATGAACTCCAAGAATGGAAAACTGAAGTTGCCAGAAAATATTTATGTCAGCAAGTATCTTTTTATTTTTTCCTTAAAAAAAGAAATATATGTCAGCAATTGTCTAAAACATAAATTATTGCAGTTTTGACAACAATTTCTTTCCACCATTAAGCATCTCTTAAAGACATGGAAGTACAAATTTGTAAGATTTAAGCACAAAAACAGTTAAACAGGAAATTTGCAATATAAATATCAAGAACAGTATTTTTGAATCATTAACTCAGTCTAATCACCATTGATAGCACCAAGATTCCTCTTTCTTTATTGATCCTCTTTATAGCAAAGTATCAATCACTTTTTAGTGTGTTGCTCTTATTATTACCAATAAACCTACCTTGTCTCAGATGCAGAAAATAATTACCATTAATCATTTAAGATCCGCTTTACAGATTCACAATTATAATGCAAGTACAATTATACCCTATTAAATGCGCGTGTGGACTAAGCATAGATATATATAAGGTGACGAACTATACAATAATTAGAAAAATGAACTCGAATTTCCTATTTTAATAGATATTCTTATATCCTACTTCATTTAATGGAGACATACTAATTTCATGGATACACAGTATGTATATCAAGCGGTGAAGTATACAAATAAAAAGAGAAACAAGCTCCGATTCTCTATTTCAATAGGTATTCTTGTAATTCCTTCATATCACGTGCACATACTACGCGTGTGCATCGAACACAAGTATATATAAAGTGGTGAACTATACAGTTAAACATAGAAACAAGCTCGGATCCTCTATTTCAATAGATATTTTCGTATCTTACTTCATTTTACGAATACATACCAGACGTACCTAACTAACCTACAAACAAATATTTTTCCAGAAAATATTTGAAAACTTGACATTTATTTATAATATAGAATAGCAAATGAAATACTTTTTAAAATAGAAAATTATCAGTACCCTACATGCCCACTGATTCTAAATTTTGGGACCTTAGAGGTGCACCGCTATGTCACCTTCATTTTCAAGCCATGTGGGGAAAAGGCAAAGGCTGGACCTGTACCTGCACTCATCTATTATCAAAATCTCATTTGATTCTTTTTGCCCCAATGGATGTTGAAGTATGATTTTCCGTGCTTCACAACTTCAGCAAAAAACACTACTGAAAAAGTAAAGAATTGAAAGCCAATTTTGCCTCTTCGCTTTCTGGGGTCCATTTACCTCTTCAGACAACTTTATCTTAGCCCTCACAATTTCTTTCACAATGTTGACATATTACTGTTCCAAGAATAAAAGTTAAAAACTCACAAGATTCTCTTTAGCTCTGTGTGTCTGCGTGTGTGTGTGGATGGAGTACAGCCCAGAAATTATCCGGTATTCACTTGGAATCAATACATAATCACCTCACATACTTTTAACTAGAGCAGACTATGATGGAATTCCAACTAAAATCCCTCACCATACAAAATCTAGATTGGCCCAAAGATTGACAAGAAACACACAGAACAATGCTTACTAACCAACAGGAATCTGAAGTGCAAAAGGAAATGGCATGTTAATGTAGAAAGGAAATGTTATGATGAATCATCAAATATAGGGTCATAATTGAGCCATCAGACAATCAGCGAAGGAGTTCGGTCCTAAAAAGGTGTCTACCTTGAAGAGTTGGAGAGGAAACTCACTGAGATATTGATCTGCCATCACACATTTGGTAGGGAGTTTTGTCCTTAAAGAGGCATGTGCCTTAACGAGCAAGAGACGAAACCCTTACCCAGAATTATCATGTAATTACACATTCAGTCAGAAGTTTTGTCCTAAAATCTGCGTTGAAGAGTAAGAGAGGAAACTCCGCGTATCAACTATTTCAAATCCATTGACACATATGATGTTGGACAATATTAAGCATCATCTAAATGGAGAAGTCTTCTTTTAAAAATGAAAACCATCTATATTCTGCAATATATTTGTGCACAACATTCGCCATTCAAGATCATGTGTGAAGGCACAGGAACAACAGTACATACTTAAAAGATAGAATTCAAATGTATAAACAAAGGCCAGTCAAAAGCAAACACCAGCTTCTCGTACAATAAAATAGTTACACCCACAAACTAAACCATGATTAATCACACTACAGGACAATTTAATTACAACATTAAGTACTTAAAATGTTAAATCTACACTCACATTCAATCCGGGAAGACCTTTCAAGACACGCAACTAACATACATGCTGCTGGCAACTCAGAGTTATTCTTCCTTTGTACGTTTCATTAATTATAACACAGATTCTTCTCCTGCATCTGATATCGAATAACATTGATTCTTTTAGAACTCTATGACATGAAATTTGGAGAAAATGAAGTATAGTTAAGTGGGAAGTTATACCTTTCCCAGGAACAATAATAACGGGTGCCGTTTTACAATTGTGGAAGCAATAGTCACTTACACTACCCTGTAGCACACTGCAAGGAATACATAAAAGAAATAAGTCAGTCGAGCACAGACATATAAACATGCTCCTATGAGAGAGAAAGAGACGGAGGGGGGGAAGGAGGGAGGGAGAGGGAACCTTTGAATGAAGCCTCGGCCCCTGGTGCCCATAACAACAGCAGCGGGCTTCAACTTCTCTGCTGACTTGCATATTGCCTTTCCTGCATCTCCTTCCACAATCCGAGCCTTCGTCCTTACCTATTTTGACAGTAATATTAAATACGATTGGCTTGTAAAGCTATTTTCTAAAAACATACACACACACACACGCACACACATATATATGTAATTCATGCCATGGCTTTTATTATTTTTGTCAAATCAATCCCTGTTAACGATATCGTAGAACAGATATTTCCTAGATTCTTTTGAACCAAAACAATGCCCATATCAGTTCACTCTATTCAATCTGACACTTCCATACACATGCATGCAAATTAGACAAGAGATATGACGGGCATTTGAAGGAGACAGTAATTACAAATATGTTACGGATAGAAGAGAACTTTGAACCTTGTAAAAGTTTTTTAGAAGACAAGAACATCTTTGATGTGCCTATCCCCAAAATCGTACTTTCGTATTAATTGTATGAAATATTTGCTTTGGATCATCTTCCCTGTAAATCTTTCTGAAGATGAATCAGAAAATTCCCCCACAAAAGAGATGAGGAAGTAGAAAAACACAAGCCACTCATAGACCAGCACCAAATGTATTCTCATCCTCGATCAAAAGTGACCCTATGGGTAATATCTTTATTACATTTTGGATGAATATCGGACTATTCCAGTGTACAAGGATAATAATCAAATAAATTAAATCATCAACCTTAAAAAGAAAGAACCAAACTCAACACAAAGTTCTCTAACGAAAGCCTTTCTAGCAAATAATTTAACAATCTACCAAAATATCAAGATTCATTACTAAGTTAACATTGCACTAAGGATCTTCTGATCAAGCAGGGAAAGGAGCACAAAGAATGTGCTAACCATTGAATATGAACCTCGGACCTAATTTAACACCAAAAGGCAGCATGTGAGGTTAAGACCATATAAAGAGGCCAAAATCCTTACACTTCTCTGATGTCAGATTCTAATATTAACTTTTCAAGTAATACAATATATTCTCTTCAAATCTATGGTGGAGTTTTATATGACATCCCAGATAAAAATTTCACATAACTTGAGCTCAATAGACTCGGTACATTCATAATACTTCTTTTATTTTTCTCATCAAATCAATGATACATAATTTAGCCAACAAACGAAAGTATTCAAACTTGGCTTCAAGTTAATAAAATTATGCAGAACAAGATTTTTAACCATCGACCTCATTTTGAATTTCAAGTCATTCTGAGTCCCAAGTAAATTATTAACTGAATTATACAAAAAAAAAAAAGAAAAGAAAAAAAAAGTTATGAATTAATCGAGAAAACTTACCATAGCAACCTCAAATGCCTCCACAGCAAGCTTGTCCATCAGATTCTGAGTCATCTGATACACAACCTCGTTCTTGAAACCTTTCAAACAACAAATCAAATAACATTAAATAAAAAAAAAATCAGAAAATAAAAAACAAAAAACTCCTAAAAATTAACAATGGAAACTGAAAAACAAAAGCAAATAATTGAAAATCAAGAACCGATGGGTCGTACTGGAGATGGCATGAACAAGGTGTATGGTATCCGCGAGGCGGCAAAGATGGGTGACGGCCCAGTCAAAAGCGTGCTTACTATTGGGGCCATGGTCAATGGCGATGATTATATCACGGCCCCTTCTCCTCTCGCCGGTTTCTCTGTCGAGCTCCGGCGGGGGCACAACTGGTATCAGCGACGGCAATATCACTTCTCTCCAGTTGTACTCTTCCTCCTCCCTCAACGTCTCCATTTTTCGTTTCCTTTTTCTGATTAATCGATCGATCCAAGAAATTTGGGAAATACTACGAAATAACAAAAAGGGTTGCAGATTTCGGGGGGTTTTTCTAAGTAATATTGAACAAAATTTTGACTTTTGGACGGTACAGCCGCCTTTGAACAATAGCGTGTCAGTCAATGAATCAAAGAGTGAACGTGAATACTTTTCCACATTAACTATACTTTTTGATCAACAATTGAAAATTATAGAGGGTACACAGGTGGCGGTTCATCAATGCAAGCCTGATCTGTAAGTAAACGCGGCGGTTCCATAAATAAAATTCAAATATAAGGAATTTTCAAATTGTTTCTGAACGATTAATGCAAGTTTCGTTTTGCGTGGACTTGTAGGAGAATGGCTTCCCATCATAGCAAACTTGTGGAATGTTCCTTAAACTGTCCAAGATAGACCCGTTTCCATTCATACATATCCACATAGCACGAAACATTTATTTGCTCAGGAGTGAAGGCTTGTCTTTGTCTGATGAAGCAAATCAATAACAGGTTTGATTTGAGCCCCTAAAGGAGCTTTGCTTGTCCTATTTGTTTATATGTTGCAGCCGTTCTGTATCATTCTAAAATTTTAACTTCCGGTGCATTGGCCAAAGTGGACGTGTTTGAGGGCATAGCTTTAGAAGATGGTGTTTTTAAGTGGCGTTGTTTATAAATTATGTAAGCATATTATCACATATTTTCACTGAAAATTGAAAAAAGTAAATTATAATCAAATATACCTTAATATTTGAAAATCACCTAATAATCCATTATAAGTTAGAATTCCAGTTTTGCTTTTGCTAACAATCTCATTTGGTTAGAAATAGCTTGTAGCACTTTAGAGATTGCTTATGAAAGTATAAATTATTTTTGATTAATTTTATTTAATTTCCAGTATATGTTGAATTTCCAAACACTTAAGAAAGGAACTTTCTCTAACAAGCACTCTGCATAATTTTGTGGTAAGTATTGGATGGCATTTCTGTTGATATATATAAATCGAATTTACATGTTTGAAAATAAGAGATAAAGATTGCCAACTCGTGTCAACTATTCATCAACTCATGCCAAACGGCAACTTGGCCAACTTATGATAACTAATGACAACTAGCAACAACTAAGCACCAATTTGCAATTTTTGTCTTTTAGTGATATAGAAAGGGCTTTTAGATATTATAAATAGGAGGCATGAGTTCTTTCGTACAACACATGTGATAGAGGTGAGATAAAAGTGATAGAGAGTACTCGTGTGAGAGTAGAAACTCTAACGATGTGTTTTAATATAGAAATGAGTGTAGAGTTGTAACTCTTTATAAGAAAAAGAGCAATAATCTCTTTTGTTCTCTTTGTGTGATAATATTTTTATTTTATTCAATTTTTGAAAGTTTATTTAAAGAAATATTGCTAGAAGGCCCATTAATCGATTCCCCAACAATTTCTCCTACTGTTTCTTAAATTTTGATAAACTTTCTTAAAGTGATGCCATCTAAAACCAGTTCTAATAATTTATTTCAAAGTGATGTTTCATTTCCTATTCCTTATTTTAAATACATATTAAGTATATTAATTTTTTTTTCTATAAAAACATAAAATTGTAGATATTATACACTTGACGAGCATGAATGCAATGAAATATGAAATGAAAACGAATTGAAAGGGAGGATCACCTTAATCTAAAAGACACCAAACTGCACACTCCGCAATAGTTGAAGTAGGAAATATATGCATAAAATATCTCAGAAGAGGGCATGATTAATGATTATATATTTAACCAAAAATATCACCCCCTCTGCCCGCCATACACTTGAAATGATTATATGCAGCTACCAAATGGACACAAATTAACGCTAGGCTTTATTCCAACTTACAACAAATGCCCTTGGAGACACGGTTCTAATATTTTTCACTTATTCCATTAAGTTTCTCCATAATAATAACTGCGATTAAAACAATGTTAAAATAGTTACAATAAATTATGAAATGAATACAGAAAAGAAAGAGTTTTCTGTATCATTACGTCAATGCAAACAATAAGAAAAATAGAAACAAAATGAGGAAGAAAACTTAAACAATAATCAAAATGAAAACAATGGGGGAAAAAGGAAAAAAAAAAAAAAGAAAGAAA